>CANNZV010003989.1:147077-220649 GCA_947561585.1 Caprella mutica
CGAATCGAAGCCGCTAAAGAGTTGATCAAAAACAACCAAGTCTACTCCCTTGAGGCCATTGGTTACGAGTGCGGTTTCAATTCGAAGTCTACGTTCTATGCGACGTTCAAGAAGCTGGCAGGAACCACACCTGCTAAATACAAGGCGGCTCTGGCTTGATCCCCACAACTACCACTGTAGGAAGTCCAAACTTATAAATCCGTACTCCGAAATCTGCACTTCAAGACCGATCTACTTTTGAGACCTACCATATTGGAATCAAAAACTTATGATCAGGTACGCCTTCTTTTTGATCCTATTCGCCATTCTGAGTAACACAGAGGCCATTGCCCAAGACAAGCATGAGCAACAGATCGATTCCCTGTTCGCACAAATAGAAGCATCACAGCCCGGGGCGGTAGTTAGTGTTGTACGTCAAAACCAAGTGATCTACTTGAAAGCTTTCGGAGCTGCAAACTTAGAACATCAAATTCCCAACACCACAGGAACCCTATTCGACATTGGCGCATTGACCATGCACGTCACCGCTGCTAGCATTGCAGTGCTTGAAGAGCAAAACAAACTGAGCCTTGATGACCCCATTCAAAAATACTTACCAGAACTACCAAAATATGATAAGGGCAGCGTCACGATCAAACACTTACTCAATCACACGAGTGGCATCAGAGATTATCTGGTAGCCCTTGACATGCAGGGCAAGGATTGGGACCTAAAGTATACGAAAGAGGATGCGATGACCTTCCTCGCCAAGCAATCAGCCATTGGGTTTGTTCCCGGACAAGAATTTGAGTACAGCAACTCCAACTACCTCCTCCTCAGTCAAATCGTTAGCCAGGTCAGCAATCAGCGTCTTGGTGACTTTGCCAAGCAACATTTATTTGATCCGGCGCAGATGTCTGTGACACGTTACTACGAAAAACCAAATGCAGTGCTAAAAAATCGTGCAACAGCTTATTCCAAAGCCGACTCAATCACACCTTTTACTCGAGAACATTTCGCAGGGTTTGCAGCAGCAGGCGACGGACGATTATACACCAGCATGGATGACTTCATAAAATGGCAACAATTCATCAAGAAAAAACAACTGAAAAATGGTACGCTTTTTCAATGGATCACTGAAAGGGGCGTTCAGAACGATGGTAAGGAAATGACCTACGCGAGAGGACTCGAACATGGTTTTTATGAAGGGTTTGCCTCGGCAGGACACAATGGATATTGGGGAGGATTCAGCTCATTTTATTTGCAGTTTTTTGAGCCCGAACTTTCGATCACCGTTTTTTCAAACAACAGTGAAGTTCAAGGTCCGCCGATGGTTTTTCGTATCGCTAGCATACTACTGGCCGATGAAGAGCAGCGGCCTAATTTACCCGAAATTGTTAGCAAAAGTTACTCGATAAAACCTAAGAATCTCAAGCAGTACAGTGGCGATTTCATCACTTACAAAACGGGCTATCTTCGAAAGATTCATGTCAAGAATGATACTTTGAGGTATATCGTTTCGCCAGGAAACGAAAGGGCGCTACTACCAATTGGCGAAAATGAGTTTGGCTTAGTTGGCATGTCGGGTTACACTTTATCCTTTACTACAAATAGCGGTGGCAGTAAAAACATGGCACTCAATCTGGATGGGTTGCTACAATATAACTATCAAGAAATTGAATTGTCTTCGCCGAGTAGTATGCAGCTCAATCAAGTCACCGGAGCATATTATAGCAGGGAATTAGATGCGACATATTCGCTTTCGGTCGAAAAAGATGAAGTGATCGTTTCAATTGACGGTGAAGAGTTTATGAGGTATTTGCCAAAAACCAGTAGCTTATTTACTTCCACTTCAGGGCATCATGGCTATTTGATATTTGACGAAAAGTACGAGCACTTCACTTTAAATGATTACTCGATGAAGCACCTGAACTTCACCAAGAAATCGGCCACAACTGAAGCTGTTAACTAGGCCCAACCCTAAACCAGATTGCCTAGTTTATCGAACATGGATTCTACCGATCGGAAGGTCGGTAGTTCCAGTGAGATAGGATGCTGGAAGCTGGATTCTAGAAACTGGATGACTTGCAGGGTTGAGACTTGTAGGAGTGAGATAAAAGTGACGGCTACGCTGTAACTGACGCTTTGCTTGTGATTGCTACGCTGTGACTGACTTGCAGGGTTGAGACTTGTAGGAGTGAGATAAAAGTGACGGCTACGCTGTGACTGACGCTTCGCTTGTGACCGCTACGCTGTGACTGACTTGCAGGGTTGAGACTTGTAGGAGTAAGATAAAAGTGACGGCTACGCTGTGACTGACGCTTCGCTTGTGATTGCTACGCTGTGACTGACTTGCAGGGTTGAGACTTGTAGGAGTGAGATAAAAGTGACGGCTACGCTGTGACTGACGCTTTGCTTGTGACCGCTTCGCTGTGACTGACTTGTAGGGACGAGCATCTCTTTTACATGGCCGAGTCCAACGTAGGCGCGCATTGCATGCGCGTTTATTTAAAACGATCCAAATTTAGCCAACCCCTAAAAATTATCCAGCTTCCAGTTTCTAGATTCTAGTTTCCAGTTCCTAGATTCCAGTTCCTTGACTTCCTCCTCTCAATACTTTACCTTTTAATTCCCTAAGAAAGTACGAGGAATCGAGTGGCTGAAGAGTTTTCTTACAGTCGCATAGGTCAATAGATTTTTTAACTTTCTGAAGTAACCTGGCTGGCTGAAAGAACTTGCATAAAAGGGGTATAAACACAATGTGTTTTGCGAAGAACAGTCATTGTGTTTACTGAAATGTTAGCCTTCATTTGAAAAATCAAATATGAAATTCTTCAGAAAAATACGAGAGAAACTAATTGTAAAAAACAAGGTTAAAAATTACTTATTATATGCACTTGGTGAAATAGTCCTTGTTATGGTTGGTATTTTACTTGCTGTGTACGTCAATAATATCATACAAGAACGTAAAAATCAAAAGACAGTTAATACATACTTAAACGATCTAAAATCTGATCTAAGCTCGGATATAAGCAAACTTAAGAATTATATCAAGAGCAATGAAAATAAAGAGTCTCAAATTGACACTATATTTATGACTTTTGCAGCTGGAAAAGAATTATCAAAATCTGAAAAGATAGAGTTACTAAATCGACATATTCTTTTAACGTACGAGAGTTACTTTTTACCTGAAAGAAGTACCATAAACCAAATAGAATCAAGCAGTCATGGAGTACTAATAGATAAACAACTTAGGGATAAAATATTCAAATATTATACCGCACAACGAAAAAATGAAATGAATAATGAACGTAGTATTCAACTCTATATGCACAACTATAATACTCCTATCTTTTTAAGGACAATCACTGATGGCGATTTTTTAGAGTCAATGATTGGATCATCTCTAGGCATGGAGACGAACGGCGATTACAGAAATATGCTAAAGGTCAAAGAGTATATATCAGCATTGATGCTTCGAAGAGGGAATTGTACAACTCAGAATTCTGGTTATCAAAGCCTGCTCAAATTGGCAGAAGAGCTATTGAATTTATTAGATTCAGTATCTGATGACAAGTAATGAAAAACGAAAGGCTAATCGAGTAGACGGACCCACCAGCTGTCGCTGATGGGTTGCGCCTCTCACACCACCGTACGTACGGCCGAGGCGTCGGTGCGATCTGTATACGGCGGTTCATTAAATCGAAATTTTGAATTTTGAGTAGTAGTCGATCATGGATTCATAACCCTCTCTCTTAAGCCGAGATATGGTGATGGTCGTTCCTAACATAGGGCTTTGAGCAACAGCCCAGCCTCCTAATCTAGTCCGACTCCAAGCATAAGCTTGGCCAATTCCAATTCCAAGTCGAATGAAATTCTTACGTTCTGCTGACTTCTCAGAATTTATTAACCCAATTCTGAGATCCCCAGGTAATAGCATCTTCTTCCCGCCGATATCTACTTGATCTACTTATAGAGCCTTTGGGATTCTTGGGGCTTAACAATGATGTGCTTACCCAACTCTAATAGCCTCGGTATCAAGTTCCTGTTCGTTAGAACCGGCTTTTGTAGTCTCGCTTCCTTCAGATTTAGGGTCACCCCTAACACCTTGCCACTTACTAGTACTTCGAGATCGTTCTCGCGTAAAAGGGACTTAAACCCTCTAGATTAATTCGTATCTTCATACGAAAAGATGCCCATGCTGGGCACACACAATGTATATAAAATCATAGCACCCTACGGGATGCTACGTTTCATATTCTAAACGTTATCCTGCATAAAAATCAAAAACAATGACTCGTAAAGACTTGCCTGAGAGATGGAAAAATAAAATCAAGGAATACTTAAAAGAAAAAGGAAGCAAGTATGATACTTTAGGAGCCGGTGATTTTCAAATAGATAAAACTGTAGAAATTAAATTTGAAGACAGTTCTTTTGCCTCGTTTAAATATCCACTAATTATAGAAGCACCAGAATTCGAAGAAGTTGGAATAATGACAGAACACTGCGGATACTTCATTTTTCATACAGAATCAATTCAATACGTCCTAAAATGAAACTATACTTGATTGGTGGATTAGGAGCTGATGAACGTGTTTTTAATTACCTTAAATTGGATGTTGAGACAACGGTGATTGAATGGATTGAACCTAAGCCAAAAGAGGAATTAAAATCGTATGCGATTAGATTAATCGAACAGATAAATCAAAAAGATGAATTCGGAATTTTAGGAGTTAGTTTCGGTGGTATTATAGCAATAGAAATCTCAAAACTGAGTAAACCTAAGAAATTGATTCTAATTTCAAGTGTAGAGACGAGTGAACAACTACCTCAAACTTATGTATCACTTGGCAAAACGCAAATTTTAAACTTGATACCAAACTCATTGATAAAACCGCCTAAGCCATTATTGGTTTTTTTATTTGGAGCTAAGAACAAACAATTATTAAGACAGATAATAAATGATACAAAACCAGAATTTATAAGATGGGCATTGAATGCTATAATAAATTGGTCAAATGAAGAAACGCCAATTGAAACAATACGAATACACGGCACAAAAGACAAACTAATACCTCTTAAAGGGAAAGCCGTTAAAGTAAAAGAAGGAGGACATTTTATGATTGTAGATAAAGCAGAAGAAATCAGTAAATTAGTAAACGAGCAAATGAAGTACGCAGGATAACAATAGGTGATCACAGCATATCTCTCCTTCGTCGAGAGACCCTGCATACCATCATCCGTTGTGAGACTGCCCCACTCAATTCCGAGTATCCAACATCTTTCCGTATATTTCTATCAGCTAAAGAAATATACCATGCTTTCAAAAATCGCTCGCTTTGTTCTCCCGATCATCGCCTTTCTCCTGGGCGTCGCACTCACTTTTTACTACTTTATGAAACCAGCTGAAATTTCAAATGCCGGATGGCAGCTAGAAGAAAGAGCTATTCCCCATCCCGATCACATTAGTCCATTAATGACAGAAGTTATTACTGGTACACCACAACCATCATATAACGAAAAGCAATTGGTACCACCCAATGCCGATGGCTGGAAAAAACTAATCAAGCTTGCAGATGATGCTAGATTCCCTTCAGTGACAGCAGCTTTAGAAGCCTACAATCCTACCGTCGAAACCATGGAGATCAATGGAGTGACAGTTCGCAAAGTGATCCCCTCCGAAATTGATCCAAGTTTTGAGCAATCCTTTTTCGTCCACATTCATGGCGGAGCAATGGTGCTAGGTGGTGGAGAAGGCGGTCTTGGCGAAGCAATCGTAGTCGCTCAACACCTGAAAATTCCCGTGATCTCTATTGACTATCGCATGCCACCAGATCATCCCTACCCTGCAGCTTTGGATGACTCATTCAATGCATACAACGGAATAAGGGAAGCTTACCCAGACCATCACCTCTTCATGGGCGGCACCTCCGCTGGCGGGCAGTTGGTAATGGCCACCATATTAAAGCTCAAGCAAGCGGGACAGCCCCTGCCTCTTGCCGTTCAGTTAGGAACGCCTTGGAGCGATTTCACCAAAACAGGCGACAGCTATTACACCAATGAAGGGGTCGATAAGATTTTGGTAACTAATGATGGATTCCTCGACGCCTGCGCACGACTTTACGCTGATGGCACCGACCTTAAAGACCCTTTTATATCTCCCGTTTACGGAGACTTAACAAGTTTTCCTCCGACCCAATTGGTCACTGGAACCAGAGATCTCTTTCTCAGCAATACAGTGAGGGTACACCAAAAACTAAGAGCTGGAGGTTCAAAAGCAGACCTTATCGTGTTGGAGGGATTTTCGCATGCCGATTACCTCTTTCACGCTCAGTCTCCAGAGACCTCGATGGTTTATCGAGACTTAAAAGCCATGTTTATCGATGTGCTTGAAAACCTGACAGACGAAAGTTAAAACGCAACATGCCTAAATCAATTCACATAATTGGCGGTGGAGTTGTCGGACTTTGCTCTGCATACTTCCTCAATAAGGAAGGCTATGACGTAACCATCGTTGATAAGTCAGACCTGAGCGATGGGGCATCATATGGAAATGCTGGAATGATTGTGCCCAGCCACTTTGTCCCTTTGGCAGCTCCAGGTGTAATCAAACAGGGCATGCGCTGGATGTTTGATGCGAAAAGTCCTTTCTACATCAAGCCCAGACTCAACTCTAATTTGATTTCTTGGCTATGGAAGTTCTACCGATCTAGCAACCAAAAGCATGTCGACAAGTCCATCCCTGTCTTGCTCGCATACAACCAATGGAGTAAACAACTGTATCAGGAATTTGCCAATACCGAGGGTTTTGATTTTAACTTCGAACAGAAAGGCCTCTTGATGCTTTGCCAGTCTGATGCCGGATTAGAAGAAGAGCACCACGTAGCAGAACAAGGGCGAAAATTGGGCTTAGAGATTGAAACCCTTTCGTCCAAACAAGTCAGCCAATTGGAATCAGAGGTTGAAGTGAGTGCAAAAGGAGCATTCCTATATAAAAGCGACGCTCACTTATATTCCAACAAGTTTATGAGCCAATTAAAGGCCCATTTGATTAACCATGGCGTGAAGATGCTTTCGAAAACCCAAGTCTCAGATCTCGAAACGCATCAAGGAAAAATCACCAAGATTATTACCTCCAGCGGTAGACCTATCGAAGTAGACGAAATCCTAGTGGCTTCCGGAAGCTGGTCGGCACAAGTACTGCGAAAGTTAGGGATCAAAATGTTGCTGCAAGATGGCAAAGGATACTCACTCACATTGCGAAAGCCAGCCAAGCGTCCATTGTACCCAACAATATTGACCGAAGCCAAAGTGGCGATCACGCCGATGGGAGAAGACCTGCGTATTGGCGGGACTTTGGAAATCAGCAACCTTTCGCCCAAAATCAATCCTAAACGGTTGGCAGGAATCATAGACGCATTGCCGAAATACTATCCGGGGTACCAGGTAGAGATGCCAGCCAATGAAGGCGTGTGGCATGGCTTTCGTCCGTGCTCTCCCGACGGCCTGCCCTACATGGGGAAACATTCGAAGTACAGCAATCTAACTGTCGCAACTGGTCATGCAATGATGGGCATGAGTCTTGGTCCTGCGAGTGGGAAATTGGCATGCGAAATTATCACTGGTGCAAAACCAAGTATCAATTTGGAGTTGCTGCGGGTGGAGCGGTTTACTTAGCAGTTAGCCATTAGCTAGCTCCTAGCTCCTAGCCACTAGTAAGCTTCTGGTTTTTCACTAACTTTAAAACATGCAAGACTTTACCCTCATAGGAGCAGGCATCATGAGTGCCACTTTAGGTGTATTACTTAAACAACTCAACCCAGATGCGCGCATTACCATTTACGAACGATTAGATCGTGTAGGCGCAGAGAGTTCTGACGCTTGGAACAATGCGGGAACTGGGCATTCGGCATTTTGCGAGCTCAACTATACACCTGAACGTGAAGATGGCTCGGTAGACATATCCAAAGCCTTGCGCATTTCGCAACAATTTGAAGTCTCTAAGCAGTTGTGGTCTTACTTGAAAGAGCATGGCCATTTGAAATCTGACTACCCATTCATCAACGATATCGATCACATGAGTTTCGTTTGGGGAGACGAAAACAAGAATTTCCTAAAAACGAGGTATGATGCCATGACCAAGTACACCATGTTTGAAGACATGAAGTACAGCGAGAATTTTGGCGAAATATCAGAGTGGCTACCTCTCATGATGACAGGCAGAGACAATACTGAGCAAATCGCTGCGACCCGTATGGAAGTCGGAACCGATGTAAACTTTGGTGCCATCACCAGGGGCTTGATTGCCTATTTGGAATCTTGTGATGGTGTCGATGTTTTGTGTGCCCATGAGGTCGACGATATGAGTCAGTACAAAGACGGCAGCTGGCGTGTCGATGTAACCGACTTAGAAAACGAAGAACAAAAAACCATTCAGAGTAAGTTTGTATTCATTGGTGCCGGAGGTGGAGCATTGACCTTACTAGAAAAAGCAGACATCCCAGAAGGGCAAGGTTTTGGCGGGTTTCCTGTCAGTGGACAGTTTCTACGCTGCACCAACCCCGAAGTGGTAACCCAGCACGAGGCAAAGGTTTATGGTAAAGCTGCTGAAGGTGCACCGCCGATGTCGGTACCGCATCTAGACACCCGTATGTTAGATGGCGAAAGGTCCTTGCTTTTTGGTCCGTATGCTGGATTTTCGACCAAGTTCTTAAAAAACGGATCTTACTTTGACTTGCCGCTTTCGATCGAGATGCACAATGTATGGCCCATGCTTTCGGCTGGAATCCAGAACATCAAGCTTACCAAATACTTAGTGGAGCAAGTCATGCAGTCACCTCAAGATAAGTTTGCATACTTGCAGCAATTCTACCCCAATGCCCGATTCGAAGATTGGGAATTGATCAAGGCTGGTCAGCGGGTTCAAATCATCAAGAAGGATAAAAAAGAAGGTGGTGTACTCAAGTTTGGAACTGAGATTGTTAAAAGCGCCGACCGTTCGTTGACTTGTTTACTTGGGGCCTCTCCCGGAGCTTCAACTTCAGTCTCGATCATGTTAAACCTATTGGAATTTTGTTTTCCAGAAAAAGTCAAGACCAAGGCATGGCGTGATAAATTGATTGAGATGATTCCGAGTTACGGTAAGTCGTTAATTGAAGACCCTGATTTGTGCCGAAAAACTAGAGACTATACTACCTCGGTACTGAAACTGAGCTAATCCAGCTTTATGCTGTATGCTTCTGGCTTTTCGCTATTTATAAGATAAACCTCGAAGATATCTAATTGGTTAAACCCTTACATCGTTTCAAAATTTGATCCTAGTAAGCGTATAGCGAAATGCCTTAAGCGAATAGCAATCTATGCGGTGCAGCCAAAAACCATTACATTGCCCACACAAACTTACCAAGTCAACCTTATGAACACTTTACTCAAATCTTCTATCATCGTTTGTCTGATGTTATTAGCAACAGATATTCAAGCACAACTACTTACTTCGCCGCCAAGTGGTGGTAACAAACGCGCTTCAGTCACTGAGCAAATCGGAATCACAGACGTTACCATATCTTATGACCGTCCGGCAGTGAAAGGCAGAGAGGGAAAGATTTGGGGTACCAACATCGCCCACTACGGGTTCAAAAACTTAGGCTTTGGTCCGAGTGAGGCTGCACCATGGAGAGCTGGTGCCAATAAGAATACAATCATTTCATTTTCGAGGGATGTTTCAATTGAAGGTAAGCCATTGGCTGCTGGAACGTATGCCTTGTTTATGGCTTTAGACGAAAGTGAAACTACCGTGATCTTCTCTAAGGATACAGAAGCATGGGGCAGTTACTTTTATGACGAGAAAGCCGATGCATTGAGAGTCACTGTCTCCAACAAGAAAATTGGCGAAAGTGTGGAACGACTCAGATTTGAGTTCATGGATCAGACTGTAAATGCAGCAACTATTGCGCTTAGCTGGGAAAACCGCATGATTCCTTTCTCTGTTGAAACTGACTACGTAAATCAGCAAATCGCATCTTTTAAAAGCGAGCTTACTGGGTCAGCCGGTTTCCTTTACCAAACCTACATGCAAGCGGCGCAATTCTGCCTTCAAAACGAGACGGAGTTAGAGCAAGCACTAGTATGGTCTGAGGCTGCTGTTTCAGGGCCGTTTGTAGGAAAAAAGAACTTCGAAACGCTTTCATTGAAGGCACAAGTATTGACAGCATTGAACCGCACAAGTGAAAGTGATGCAGTAATGAAAGACGCTGTTAATGTAGGTGGTGCATCTGAGATTAACCAGTACGGGCGCATCCTAATTGCTCAAGGAAAAGCCAAACAAGCGCTTGAGATCTTTCAAATCAACCAGAAGAAAAACCCAAACGATTTTATACCACTAGTAGGTTTGGCAAGAGGTTATTCTGCTGCAGGAGATTACAAAAAGGCGTTGAAGTACATGAAAAAGGCGCTACCGAAAGCTACTGACGATCGCAACCGAGCATCAGTGACTGCCATGATTGCGAAATTGATTAAGGGCGAGGATGTGAATTAGCGTTTGGCGTTTGGCTTTTCGCTTTAGGCTTTACGCATTACACGCTCTAGATGGCTTTGGTTACAAATGTGGCGATACTTATACTTTTGTTGCACTATTTCAATTGTAGGTCCCTTTAGTTTGTGGGGAGGATAAATTCAAAGAATTTGAAGAGCCTATTACTACTACTATAGTGTGGATTTGTGGGAAACTCGATAGAGTTTTCCATAAATCCACACAGGGGGTTCTAGGGGGATTTTTTTCCTCAAATTCTGTGGATAACTTATGAATTGGAAATAAGTAACAGAGGCGAATTAAACAAGGTCCAAAGCGTGAAGGCTTACAGGTCGGATTAATCCTCTGTTACTATTTCTGGTTTAAAGCTTAAGTAGAAACTCGGGATTTAAGGCCCATTATCAAGGGAATAAGCCGTTGTTCCAGAATTTATTTCCAATCATTATTCACTTTAATCACTAAGATATGAAATATCAAATTGGAATTGATCTAGCCAAGCTACATTTAGACTTTGGTGTTGTAAATGACTCATATGAAGAAGTTTTTCACATGCAGGTTGAGAACTCTTTAGAAGGGATCAAAGAATTTGTAAAAGCTTTAAAAGAGCAAGGTATTAATGCCAACAAGCTCCAATGGGGTATGGAAGCGACAGGTATCTATGGTAGTAATGTTCTGCTCTATATTCAGAAAAAATCAATTCAATGTGCAATTATAAATGGGTTTGAAATCACTAATTCTCTGGGAATCCAGAGAGGAAAAAACGATCGAGTTGATGCCAAGCGAATCGGTGAATATATGGGTAGATTCAACGATAAACTTCGTTTCTGGGAAGCTCCAAGGGCTATTGTAGAGGAGTTAACAGACCTTTTGAATACAAGAGAGCGTCTAAAGAAAGCAAAAATGCAATTGGAGGTCCCTGCTAAAGAAGCCGCCAAATTTAAAGCCAAAACTTCAGGTAAGACAATTAAGAATTACAGTCAACCCGTAATTGATGAACTAAAAGCCCAGATCAAGAACATCGACAAGAAAATTGTTGAAATCATAAAATCTGATGAGAGACTTTCAAAACTTTATAAGCAAGCTACGTCAGTAACAGGGGTGGGCGTAATCAATGCTTGTCACTTTATCACAACCACTAATGAATTCAAAGAGTTCGGTTTTCAAGGGAAAAAGTTTGCATGCTACGCAGGGGTAGCTCCCTTTCATAAACAGTCTGGTAAGACTACCTGGAAGCAAGGAAGAGTGTCAAAGCTGTCCAATAGAAAAATGAATTCCTTACTGACAATGGCAGCAAGAGCTGCAATCAGAGTCGAAGGTGAATTCTCACATTATTACCAAAGAAAATTAGCTGAAGGAAAACTAAAAGCTCAAGTCATAAATGCAGTCAAAAACAAAATCATACTACGGGTTTTCGCATGTGTAAAAGAAGATAGGTTATACCGAAAAAATTACCTACATCCACTTGCTTAATACCGTAGAAACCGACCTGAATTGGAATAATCCTGCCAAATTCCTCGCATTGTTCAAATTGTTTAAATTGAGCAAAATATTGATTTCCAAAACCGTTCAAATCAAAATGAAAAATCTACTCTACCTTGTATTACTAGCCTGCTTCTTCACGAGTTGTAACACTAAGACTACAACCGAGAATAAGATGGATGCTGAACCGGTTTCTACAATTGCAGCTGCTCATACGCAATCCAAAGAAATCATCTTTGTTTGTACGCATGGCGCTGCTCGCAGTCCGATCGCGGCGGCTTACTTTAACAAGTTGGCCCAAGAAAACAATCTGGATTACTACGCAGTTCATCGCGCAACCAAGCCTGACTCTGTGCTTTCGGCTGGAACAATATCGGGTTTGACCACCGATGGATTCGACCTTGGAGACCAGAAGCCAACCATGGTATCGGAGGAAGATGTAAGTGAAGCATTTAAAGTGGTGACCTTTGATTGTGCGCCTCCAAAAGGACTTTCGCCTCAAGAAGAATGGAATGGCACACCTTCACCGAGCGCTGATTTTGGAATTGCAAGAGATGCGATCAAGGAGAAGGTTGAAGGTTTGGTTAAAGAGCTGGCGGCTCGTTGAGCGCTTTAAGCTTTATGCTTTTGGCCTAAAGCTAATGCAATGGCCGTAGCATTAGGTACGTATTCACAATGTCAAGAAACCGAAAACATTACCTTCTTTTAACAATCGGCACAATTATGCTTGGTCTCGCCTCGCGCACAGGGATTGTGCCAAGTTTCTTAGACGCCTACCTCGGTGACTTTCTCTACGCGGTAATGATTTTCTTTGGAGTAGGTTTTCTATTCCAAAAACGTTCAACACTTTTAGTGGCTGCTATTGCAATAGGCATTTGCTTTACAATTGAGATCAGTCAGCTCATTAAAGTCGATTGGCTTGACAACATCAGATCCACTCGACTTGGGAAATTGGTGCTAGGTAGAGGTTTTCTATGGAGTGATTTGGTGAGTTATGTATTGGGAGTGACAACTGTAGGCTTGGGAGAATGGTCCTTATCAAAGAAAGAATTTTGAACTGCAATAAGAAATTTTGCCTAAGCTTAAAGCTTAAAGCCTAAGTCTTTCACTGGCTTCACAGCTCTGGTATTTTCTCGCTTACCCTTGATTGGACCAGGCACTGCTTCAACCTTAAAACCTACTGACTTCAAGTCTCGTTTAAACTGTCCTTTGGCACAGTAGGTCACAAGGATTCCTCCTGGCGAAAGCGCATCGTACAATTGCTCTAAACGTTCGACCGTCCAAAGTTCTGGTTGCTTCATCGGACCAAAAGCATCCATGTAAATCAGCTGTATGCTATCTGGTGCCAGAATTGTGTCTTCCAGTTTCTCTCTGACTTTCGTCAAACTAAGTTGTGGTGTAATCTCTACGGGTTTTTCCCATGGAGCATTGTGAATGGCGTCATAGATTTCTGGCGAAAGCTCGCGATAGCCTACTTGATTGTAAATTTCCTCCTCAAGTGGAAAGGGCTCCAAACTCAACAAATTGACTTGTAAAGCTCGTGGCATTTTCGTTGCTGTCATCAAAACATTCAGGCCTGTACCAAGTCCGACTTCAAGCACATTCACCTCAATGCAATCAGGATAATTTTCTGCAAAGTAGTTAAGTCCCATTTTGATAAAGACATGCTCAGACTCAGTCACGGCGCCTTTGGTACTGTGATAAGTTTCGTCCATACTTTCCAGTAGAATGGTTTGCGAACCGTCTAAAGTGGGAATAATTTTCATCTTTACTTTCTATTCACTTACGAAGCGGAAACTTCGAGCTACTGTCTTCCATATCGCATGTTACCACGGCCGTAGCCCTAAAACGTTCGTAACGAAGCGAAGAACATAAAACCGCGTAGCGATAAAACGGCCAAAGGCCTATAACCGCGAAGCGATAAGTACCGTCGCATAAGCCGCAATCCCCTTCTGCTTTCCAACAAACCCTAAGCGTTCGGTAGTCGTTGCTTTGATCGAAATGTCCTCCTCCTCGACATTCATCACTTTCGCCAAAACAGCCTTCATTTTAGGTACAAACGGGTTCACCTTTGGAAGTTGTAAGCAGATGGTCGCATCAACGTTGTTGAGTTCAAAGCCTTTTTCACGAATCAGGCGCATCACTTCTTTCAACAGAATCTTGCTGTCGATTCCTTTGTAGTCGGCACTGGTATCAGGAAAATGAAACCCAATGTCGCGCATGTTGGCAGCACCAAGCAGTGCATCACAAATGACGTGAATAAGCACGTCGGCATCAGAATGACCAACGGCTCCCAAATGATGGGGCACCAAAATACCTCCGAGCCACAATTCCTCACCTTCGGCAAGTCGATGTACATCGTATCCAAAACCTACTCTAATTTTTTGCATCTGGTGCGTAATATAGATTAGAACAATTTTCTTTCGTCAAGGTCTGTGAAGCCACACGGTGAATGTCATCGGGTGTTACTGCTTGGATCATCTGACCATTTTGATTGACCAAGTTTGGATCACCAAGATTTGCGGCATAGGCCAAATTGTAAGCACGGTTGCTTAACTCCACTTCTGAGAAAGCCAAAGAAGCCTCTGCTTGATTCTTAACTTTCTCCAATTCAATTTCTTCAACAATACTGCCTTTGATCTTCTCGATTTCATTTTCAATGGCCTCGTTCCCTTCACCAAATTCAACACCTGGTTTCAATTTACCACTGATGATCAACAAGCCCGGGTCGGTATTCCCGCTTACATAAGCTGAAAGGCTAGCAAACATTGGTTGCTTTTTCACCAATTCTTCATGTAGTCTACTTGACTTACCACGGCCCAACAGGTCGCTTAGAAGATCTGTCGTGAAATAATCCTTGTCATTTCGACTTGGCATGTGAAAAGCTTTGTAAATCAACTGGTCAGGCACATCAGCAAACACTTCTAGGTTCTGCTCTTTCTTTTGAGTTGGCTCAGCAGCTAATACTTGTCGGTTCCTCTGTCCACCTGGGATCGGACCAAACCACTTTTCGGCCAATTGTTTTGCTTTAGCCACTGTTACATTTCCAGCAAGCACCAGAGTAGCATTACTTGGACGATAGTATTGAAAGAAGAATTCTTCAACATCGGCCAAGACTGCATCTTCAATGTGACTGATCTCTTTCCCAATTGTCGCCCAGCGGTAAGAATGCTCTTTGTAACAGAGCGGCAGCAGCTTCAACCACAAATCACCATATGGCTGATTCAAATATCGTTGCTTGAACTCTTCGATTACGACCTTTCGCTGAACCTCCAAAACTTTTGGGTCGAAAGACAAACTCATCATACGATCTGACTCTACCCAGAAACCTGTCTCAAGGTTATTGGCAGGTAAAGTCATGTAGTAGTTGGTCAAGTCTTGGCTGGTAAATGCATTACTAGTACCGCCAACTCGTTGCAACTGCGCATCAAAATCAGGCACATTTTTAGACCCACCAAACATCAAGTGCTCAAACAAATGAGCAAATCCCGTCTTGTTGGGGTTTTCGTACTTGCTCCCTACATGATATAAGGTATTCAACACCACCATGGCTGAGCTTGGGTCTTCGTGAACAATCACTTCCAAACCATTAGCCAATTCAAATCTTTCAAATTCTAGCATTGTGGCAAAGATAGCGGTTAGTATTTAGTATTTGGTTTTTGGGCTTTGGTTTTTGGTTTTTGGTTTTTGGTGATTGGTATTTGGTATTTGGTATTTGGTTTTTGGGATTTGGTTTTTGGGATTTGGTTTTTGGGATTTGGTGATTGGTATTTGTGTGCCCTCATGAATAAGGTTGATTGGTTTTAGGGAGTTGGTTTTTGGTTATCGTAAGGACGCATTGAAATGCGTGCCTGATTTCTGTCAGCTTATTTCCATATTTTCACTATCTTAAATCAATGAATTTCGCTCAGCACAAACACAGTAAAGCCCAGCATCTTAGATTTTATAAGGCACTTTTGAGGCCCAGAATGATCGAAGAGAAAATGCTGCTGCTTTTACGACAGGGCAAGATATCGAAATGGTTTGCGGGGATCGGTCAAGAAGCGATCAATGTTGGTGCTACCATGGCCTTGGAGAATGATGAATACATTTTCCCAATGCATCGCAACTTGGGTGTGTTTACCACCCGCCAAGTGCCACTGGAAAGGCTATTTGCGCAGTTCCAAGGCAAAGCGCTGGGTTTCACTTCTGGAAGAGATCGCTCTTTCCACTTTGGTACCAAAGCCCATCACATTATTGGCATGATCTCTCACTTAGGTCCGCAATTGGCATTGGCCGACGGTATTGGAATGGGTCACAAACTCGACCAAGAGCAAAAAGTATGTTTAGCATTCACTGGTGATGGAGGTACCTCTGAAGGCGATTTTCATGAAGCATTGAACCTGGCCGCAGTTTGGCAATTGCCGGTAATCTTCATGATAGAAAACAACGGCTATGCACTTTCGACACCAACTGAAGAGCAGTACCGTTGCAAGAGTTTCGTAGACAAAGGGATCGGTTACGGCATCGAAGCGCACGCAGTCGATGGCAACAATGTCTTGGACGTTTACGATTTGATCAACACCAAAGCCAAGGAAATTAGAAAGAATCCGCATCCTGTAATCATAGAAGCACTTACTTTCAGAATGCGCGGACATGAAGAGGCATCGGGAACCAAATATGTACCCAAGGCGCTTTTTGAACAGTGGGGAAAGAAAGATCCTTTGAGTAATTATGAAGCTTTCTTGTTGGGCGAAAAAATCTTGACGACGAAATCAATTGAAAATTTTCGTGACGAAATAAAGTCAGAGATTAACGACGGACTAGCAATTGCATTTGGACAGCCCGTACCAAGTCCGCAACTAAACAAAGAGATCAACGATGTATATGCGCCTCACAATACCAGTGCTGTAGTAAAAGCTTCTGGCGAAAGTAAGGATATGCGTCTCATTGATGCCATTAGCGATGGCTTACGATTGGCACTGGAAAAGTATCCTCAACTTGTGATGATGGGGCAGGACATTGCAGAATATGGAGGTGTGTTTAAAATATCAGATGGATTCACTGAACTCTTTGGTCGCGAACGCATCAGAAACACGCCAATTTGTGAGTCAGCCATTGTGGGCATAGGATTAGGTTATGCCATAAAAGGAGGCAAAGCCATTGTTGAAATGCAATTTGCCGACTTTGTGACTATGGCATTCAATCAGATCGTTAATAATTTGGCGAAATCGCATTACCGCTGGGGTCAGAAAGCCGATGTGGTGATCAGGATGCCTTGTGGTGGCAATGTAGGTGCTGGTCCGTTTCACTCCCAATCCAACGAAGCTTGGTTTTTCCATACCCCTGGATTGAAAGTGGTGTACCCTTCAAACCCCGAAGATGCTAAGGGGCTACTATTGGCAGCCATTGCAGATCCAAACCCGGTATTGTTTTTTGAGCACAAAGCGTTGTATCGTTCGCTTTCGGGATCGGTGCATGAAGGTTACTACGAAACTGAAATCGGCAAAGCTCAAATTACTCGAGCGGGCACCGATTTATCCATCATCACTTATGGTGCGGCGGTACATTGGGCGGTTGATGCCTTGGAAAACAGCGGCATTCATGGCGAGGTGGTGGACTTACGCACATTGTTGCCGTGGGACAAAGAGGCTGTACGGGCTTCTGTACGAAAAACCAATAAGGTTCTGGTGCTTCATGAAGATACCTTGACGGGTGGTGTAGGTGCAGAGATTGCAGCTTGGATTTCAGAGCATTGCTTTGAAAGTCTCGACGCACCAGTCCTACGAGTGGCGGCGCTGGACACACCGATTCCTTTCGCCAAAAGCTTAGAAGCACAATTCTTGCCTATTGATCGTTTGGGTGAAAAGTTGCGGGAATTGATGGAGTATTAATTGTAAACGATTGCATCCAATGTGATCGATTGGAACGATGCAATACCTCCCCACCAAAAACCGTTACACAACCAATGAACAAGTTCCTGACTTTCTTCCTAGCGCTTGGCCTCTGCTTTTTTCTAGCAGATGGAACAACCTATGCACAAAAAAAGAAAGTAAAAGGAGCTAAAAACAAGAAGATCAAGCAGCCCAAATCTAAAGATAAGGCCAACACCCGCACCGCGTTTCCAAGAACCATTTCCGGTACTTCCAAAGTCAAACGAAAAGACCCTGTTGTTGGACGATCTCCCAGAAAGAAAACAGGCGAAAATTTCACGCCGCCACGTAAACCGAGGTCGATCACAGGAACTACGAAAGTAAAACGGAAGGACCCGGTAGTGGGACGAGCGGCACGTAAAGTGGAAGGCAGTAATTTCACACCACCAAGAAAGCCAAGATCAATCACGGGAACATCTAAGGTAGAAAGGAAAGACCCTATAGTGGGTCGTCCAGCTAGAAAAGTAGAAGGCGGAAACTTTGTTCCTTCTAGGCCATTCCGTAGTATTTCTGGAAAAACTAAAGTCGAACGAAAGGACCCTATTGTAGGCCGACCACCGCGAGCCTTTGAAACGGCAATCAAGTACAAAACCCCAAAGAACAAGTATAAAAACATCACCTCGGGTTGTGCACCTCTCAGATATGTACGCCTTAAAAATAAGACCTCTGAACTTACTTGTGGGCCTAAAAGTTACAAGCGAATAATCAACATCACTTCGAGTATGGATTGCTCTCAGCTCTATGCAAAGTATATTGACCGCGCACATACTTTGAAACTTGACGGGAAAATGGCCCAAGACAAATTTAAAGTCAAAAAGGTCAAGTACGACAGAAAAGAAGGTAGTATCTGGTATTAGTAGTTACTAGCGGACATCGTAGGGACGGATTGCAATCCGTCCCTACGATGTCTTTACATCCTCCTGGCGGCGGGCCGAACTTCCACTTAAGTTTAATAAAATAATCACACTACTGTGTTACCGTTAACCTCCTAATCATTGCGAAATGTGTAAATAATACGGCAGTCACTACTACTGAGTAGCCATATATTTAATAAATGTCGTTCCGAAATACCCTATATTACTGAGGATTTCCCTATTTATTTGCCCTCAAAACTCGCTCTATGAAAAGACGATCATTTCTTCGCAAGACTTCTACCGGTGCGCTTTCGGTTTCTGCAGCATCCTCAACAGTGGCTCAGGTAATTTCTTCAAAATCAGTAGATCAACCTCAAATAACGATCGTAGGAGCAGGCGTATTTGGTGTATGGACCGCATTTTACATGCAGCAGGCTGGTGCTCAAGTTACTTTGATCGATGCTTACGGACCGGGAAATAGTCGTGCAAGCAGCGGCGGCGAGTCTCGCATTCTTCGTTCTGATTACGGCGACCTTCATCATTATACCAAAATGAGCATCAATGCACATCAACTTTGGTTAAAGTGGCAAGAAGAATGGAACGCAGAGTTTATGTACTCTACTGGGAAGCTCTCTTTCCACGATGAATCCTCTAGGGCGAAAGTGGAAAAAACCAGTCAGTTTCTAGCAAGTAAGAACCAACCATCAGAGCTATTAACATCAGACGAAATCCATTATCGGTGGCCACAAATTAATGCCGAGGGAATCGATTTTGCAGTCTATTATCCTGGACACGCCGGAGGGTCAGCCTTGATGGCGCGAGAAGCTTGTCATCTCGTTTGTAAGAAGTTTCAGGAGGCTGGAGGGGTCTTGAAAATTGACAGCGTGCATGTGACTCGGAAGCAAGGAAAAGTAAATGCGCAATTGAAAGATGGGACAACAATCAAGGCAGACAAGCTCATCTTTGCCTGCGGTCCATGGATTGGCAAACTATTTCCAGAATTGTTTGAGAATCAATTGAAGGTTTATCGCAGAGACGTATTTTTCGTTGGTCCGGCAGCTGGAGATGATCGCTATTCTTATCCCAATATGCCAATTTGGTCATTTAGTAATGCTGAAGATGCCAGATATTACGGTTTACCAGATCTCAAAGGACGCGGAGTTAAAATTGCGCCTTGGCCAGATTTGAATGCCATTGACATGGATCAAGATGACCGATTCAATAACCTTAATGAGGTGAAAGGCATCAGAAGATTTATTGACAGACGATTTCCTGGTTTGGCTGGTCAACCCTTTTTAGAAGGCCGAGTTTGTCAATTGACCATGAAAGATGATGAAGAGTTTATCATTGATCAACATCCCGATGACGAAAACATCTGGTTTGCTTGCTCGGGATCAGGACACGCCTTCAAGCATGGCCCAGCACTTGGCGCGTACATTTCAAAACGAATCTTAAAGGGCAAAGTTGAGAAGGAATATGAAGGCCGGTTTGGATTAGTTCTGGATGAATGACATCAGAATTTTAATTTGGTGTTTATTCAGTTCTTCTAAACGTTGACCTGCTACCTGAAAGCGAAAAAAAGAAATATTACCACTTCAGGAACTTTTACTGCTCCCTTTGTATTTTTGTAGTATGATAGCATTGCCATTAAACCACATTTCGCAGTTAGACGAAATCGATACAGCTTCTCAAGACCATAAAGTCTTCATTTACAAGCACAGTACGACATGCCCTGTATCAAGTATGGCATTCAGCAGATTAAAAAGGCAATGGGATGAATCGGCAGTAGAAGGCACTCAATTTTACATGCTTGACCTGCTTTCTTATCGCGAAATTTCAAATGCCATAGCTGAGCGTTACGGGATTATGCATCAAAGTCCGCAAGTACTTGTGATTTCTAAAGGAAAGTGTGAATATGACAACTCGCATTACGGAATCAACTTTGGTGATCTTAAAGACTTGGTCGCTTAAAACTGGGTGGGTTACCACTTTATCTGATTAGCGCATCAAGTCTTAATTCTATGAATTGGATTGAATCTCGATTATTCCAGATACTAGTAGTTGGGTTCTCCTAAATACTAAAAAATCTCATATAACAGCTTTTCAATCGTTTGATTATCAGAAAGTTAATGTTTTACGAGCTTTAACCTATGCCGACGGCATCTGCGGTCTTAGACTTGCCAAGTGAAAGTCAATAGCCATCCATGCAAGTCAAAATTCTTTGTGCCTTTGCGTGAACTTCTTCCACGATGCCAACAATTGCTATAAAGCCTCTCGGGACTAGCTTCTAATTACTAAATTGTAAACTTCTCACTGCATTTTTGCGTTATGTCTTAGAATGGCTAATTTTAAGATACATCATTGCCAATATGAAGTTCAAAAATAGTTTGATTGCAGGTGTTTTGTTTTGTTTGCTTAACGCAACTGCTATCTCAGCACAAGATATTGTAGACTTGGATCATGCCAATAGCTATTCTACTGAGTGGACTTGGGGTGTTAACAAGAACACCAACGGCGGTTTGATCGGTGGTGCATACGTCAAATACGCTTCAAAACTATCTGATAAAATGTATCAGACTTTCCAAGTCTCGTTGATGAATTACAAACATCCGCGTGAAGTAAGGTATCCATCTGTTTTTACTGGTAACACCTACATTTATGGTAAAACCAATTACCTGTATGGAATTAGACTTCAATATGGCCGAGAATTGCTCATCTTCAAGAAGGCGGCACAGCGTGGGGTTCAAATCAATGGCGTAGCAGCTGTTGGCCCATCAATTGGTCTCCTGGCTCCTTACTATGTAGAATACGCAGTAGGGCGAAATACCATAGTTGGTCAATATGATCCCAACATTCATGTCAACAGAAACAACATTCTGGGGACAGGTAAACTGCTTCAAGGTATTGGAGATTCTGAACTCAGAGTTGGAGCCAGTGCCAAGGCAGGATTAGTTTTTGAATTTGGCACCTTTAAAAAAGGTGTGACAGGAATAGAATTCGGAGTTTCTGCCGATATTTATAGCGGAGATATAGAGTTGGTACCTTTTGTAAACAACGATAATTTTCTTTCGTCGGTTTACATCAACTTCTTTTTGGGAACCAGAAATTAATATGATAGAACTTCCAGTTGTAAAAGAACCGCGAAAGCGAAGACCAGATTGGCTACGAGTAAAATTGCCTATTGGCAAGGAGTATGCGAAAGTCAGGAAGATTGTAGACGAGAATAAACTACACACCATTTGCGAAAGCGGTAACTGTCCTAATATGGGCGAGTGCTGGGGAGCCGGTACAGCTACTTTCATGATTCTAGGAAATGTGTGTACCCGTAGCTGTTCTTTTTGTGCAGTTGCAACTGGTCGTCCGCCAGAGTACGATGAGCAAGAGCCTCAGAGAGTGGCAGAAGCAATCGCTACCATGGGTGTGAAGCATGCCGTAATTACCTCTGTGAATAGAGATGAACTTAAAGACCGCGGTGCCAAAGTTTGGTACGAAACCGTTGTTTTGATCAAGAAATTAAGCCCAACGACGACCATAGAAACGCTGATTCCAGATGTAAAAGGAAACTGGGAGGCGTTGGAAACGATGATCTCTGGTGGTCAAGAAGTGGTTTCGCATAATATGGAAACCGTTGAAAGACTCTACAGACCTGTACGTCCGCAAGCAAAATATGCCAGGAGTCTTGAAGAATTAAAACGCATTAAAGACTACGGCAAGCGCAGTAAATCTGGTATCATGCTGGGTCTTGGCGAAACGCAAGATGAAGTGCACAAAGCAATGGATGATCTGGTCGAAGTTGGCTTGGACATTCTCACACTTGGACAGTATTTGCAGCCAACTAAAAGGCATATTGAAGTAGCAGAGTTTATTCACCCAGATCAGTTTGATGCTTTTCGTGAAGAAGGGTTAAGGAGAGGTTTGAAGTATGTGGAGTCTGGTCCCTTGGTAAGGTCGAGTTATCATGCTGAACGTCACGTACACGTT
Organism: Caprella mutica; assembly: GCA_947561585.1. Lineage (NCBI taxonomy): Eukaryota > Metazoa > Arthropoda > Malacostraca > Amphipoda > Caprellidae > Caprella > Caprella mutica. The sequence goes on from CANNZV010003989.1 coordinate 169,811, forward strand.
TGAAACTGGATACTAGCTTTTAGCCATTAGCCATTAGCCATTAGCTGTTAGCTGTTAGCTGTTAGCGTAAAGCGTAAAGCGTAAAGCAAGAAATGAATAAAACCGTCCACTTACACGACCTAGGTCTAGTTGATTACCAAGAAGCTTGGGATTACCAAGAATCGCTTTTCAGAGGAACAGTGGATCGTAAGATATCCAATCGCAAAGTAGACGAAAACGAAAGAATCACTACTCAGAATCACTTGATTGCTTGCCAGCACCCACATGTATATACCCTGGGTAAGAGTGGAAATGAAGGACATCTGCTGTTAAACAAAGATTTTTTGCACAGCATTGGAGCAACGTATTACCCCATTAATCGTGGTGGTGACATTACTTATCACGGACCAGGCCAGCTTGTGGTTTATCCAATACTAGATCTCGATCACTTCTTCACTGATATACACAAATACCTGCGGTTACTGGAGGAAGCAGTTATGCTTTGTTGTGCTCATTATGGATTAGACACAGGCCGCATCGAAGGAATGACTGGAGTATGGGTCAACCATAAAAATCCAAAGAAAGGACGCAAAATTTGCGCTATGGGTGTAAGGTCCAGCAGATGGGTGACCATGCATGGCCTTGCTTTAAATGTCAATACCGATCTGTCTTACTTTAGACACATCGTCCCTTGCGGGATTCCAGATAAAGAAGTAACATCTCTTGCCAACGAAATAGGAAATCAAGTAGATTTTCATGAAGTTCAAGAAATATTACTCAGTAAAATGGTTGAGGTTTTTGAGATAGCAGACCTTGAGAAAGCAATTTCGACCGTTAAGTAATCAGTTTATAATTAATTCAATCTAAGGAGTTCTCCATTTTTTTCGAGTTAAATAAACCTCACGCCTACTTGGAATTTCAAGTTGGTGAATGGGAAAACACCGAACTCCAGAAAGTCTATCACAATCCCGTTCAGCACTTTCTCCCGCTATCTCTCTAATTTTTAAGTTACCTTTACCCCACACAACTATGTCTAGTAAGAAAAAAAAGAAAAGTCCTGTTGATCGAAAGTTCGTAAGAAAGAACGTAGAACAACTACTTAATGCTTTCCCATCAGGAAGCTTTACCCGCACTAAAATTGCTAAGAAGTTAGGCCTCAAAAGCACACCAAAGAAAAAAGTCCTGGATCAGACCTTACAATATCTCTTAGATCGAGGAATTATCAAACGTCTTTCAGACGGCTCCTATCAATCATTACAAAAGTCTTCTTTTCTAGAAGGAACTGTAGATTATGTAAATCCCAGATTAGCCTTTGTTATCTCACCAGACTCTGAGTCAGACATCAAAGTTAGGCCTGAGGAGCTCAATGCCGCCCTCCATGGTGATTTGGTCAAAGTTCAAATGAGCAGTGGCGGCAGAGGAAAGCATCCAACAGGAAGAGTGGTGGAAATCCTAAAACGTAATCGCACTGAGTTTGTAGGTCGATTTGACAAGGGTGATAATCATGGTTTTGTAATTCCTGACTTTCGCAAAATGCACCACGATATTTTTGTAAGAGCAGAAAACTTCAAGGATGCAGAACATGGCGAAAAGGTCATTGTAAGAGTAACAAGATGGCACCATGAGGATAAAAACCCTAGCGGTAAGATCATTAGGGTACTAGGAAAAGCAGGAGAGCACCATGCCGAAATGCACTCCATTATGGCTGAATTTAGCCTTCCGTTTGAATTCCCTAAGCAGGTACTTGCAGCTGCCGATGCCATCTCTGAAGAAATCACGGCTGAAGAAATCAAGAAAAGAAGAGACTTTAGGGACATAACAACCCTTACTATCGACCCCGTAGATGCCAAAGATTTTGATGATGCGCTGTCTATTAGAAAAGTTAAAGGCCTTTGGGAAATCGGTATTCACATTGCCGATGTAGCTCATTATGTACAAAAAGATTCTGTATTGGATCGAGAGGCCTACAAAAGAGCCACATCGGTTTATTTGGTAGATCGTACCATTCCTATGTTACCAGAAAAGCTTTCCAATAAGCTTTGTTCGTTAAGACCATTGGAAGAAAAATTGGCTTTCTCAGTAGTCGTCACAATGAATGATGAGGCTGAAATCTTGGACAAATGGGTAGGTCGCACTGTGATCAACTCCAACCATCGATTTGCTTACGAAGGCGCCCAGGAAGTTATCGAAGGACGATCTGAGCTTTTCGCTCAAGAAATCACCAAGCTTAATGAATTGGCGCTGCTTTTGAACAAGAAAAGGTTTAAAGGAGGCTCAATGAATTTTGAGACACCAGAAGTTAGATTTCGCTTAGACGAAACCGGCAAACCAGTAGAGGTTGTGAACAAGGTGCGGAAAGAAGCCCACAAAATGATTGAGGAGTTTATGCTTTTGGCCAACAAGATCGTTGCAAAGAAAGTATCAGACATGCAGAAGCCTTTCGTTTACCGTATTCATGATAAGCCCAATTTTGACAAGCTGATTGACTTCCAAAGTTTCGCCAAAAGATTTGGTCATGAAATCAACCTGGGCGAGAAGAGTGTAGCAAAGTCTATCAACAAACTGATGACTAATGTGCAAGGAAAACCCGAGCAAGACGTACTGATGAAGCTCGCTATTCAGTCAATGGCCAAAGCGATTTACAGTCAGCATAATATTGGTCACTTTGGCTTGGCCTTCCCTCACTACACACACTTTACCTCGCCGATTAGAAGATATCCCGATGTTATGGTGCATCGTCTTATCGAACGTTACGACAACAAAGGTAAAGCGGTCAATGAAGACAAGCTGGAAGAGCAGTGTGATCATTCATCCAATATGGAGCGAAATGCCGCCAAAGCTGAGCGTGCTTCAATAAAATACAAGCAGGTAGAATTCATGTCTCTGCAGGAAGAGCAAGTCTTTGAAGGCATCATTTCGGGAGTCACTGAATGGGGCATCTATGTAGAGATTAGTGCCACACATTGCGAAGGTATGATCAGATTGGCCGACCTTGAAGATGACCACTACGTATATGACGAAAAAAATTACGCAGTTTACGGTAGCAAGAATGGTAAAAAATTTACCTTGGGCGAAAAATTGAAGGTAATGGTCCTAAGAACAGATATAGATCGAAGAACTATTGACCTTGAATTGGTTACAGACTAAATTTGTGTCCGTAAAAGCCTCAGCATGATGCAACAATACATTGGAGCGATTAATGAATATCTCTCCAAGATAGATTTCCCAAGCGCCCCTACCGATCTTTATGATCCGATTAGGTACATACTCGATTTAGGTGGCAAGCGCTTAAGACCGGCATTTTGTTTGTTGGCATATGAAAGCTCAAAATCAGACTGGGAAAGCATTGTTCCGGCTGCATGTTCGATTGAAGTCTTTCACAATTTCACTTTGATGCATGACGATATCATGGACAATGCGCCTTTACGTCGAGGCCAGACTACAACCCATGAAAAGTGGAATTCAAATGTCGCCATTCTTTCGGGAGATGCGATGCTCATTGAAGCGTATAAGTTATTGACCAAAGTTGATTCGCAATACCTAAGAGGCGCAGTAGAACTCTTCAATGACAATGCGATATTGGTGTGTGAAGGGCAGCAATACGACATGGACTATGAGACTCAACAAGAAGTTTCAGTAGATGAATATCTATCTATGATCAAGTTGAAGACTGCCGTGCTTTTGGCCGCCAGTATGAAACTAGGTTCAATGTTAGCTGGCGAAAGTGAAGAGCGACAGTCCTTGTTCTATCAGCTCGGATTAGACATTGGCTTAGGCTTTCAACTGATGGATGATTTCTTAGATGTATTTGGTGATCAGGCATCTTTTGGTAAGCAAGTAGGTGGTGATATTATCTCCAACAAGAAGACATTCCTATTGATAAAAGCGCTTGAAAAAGCACAGGGTGAAAGCTTGAAAACATTAAACCATTGGCTAAGTCTTGAATTATTTGATCCTGCTGAAAAAGTAGCTGCGGTGACTGCAATTTATCGCAAACTTGGCGTGGATGAAATTGCTCAAGATAAGATCTCAGAATTCTACGAAAGAGCAGAAGAGGTATTACAACGATTATCTTTGAATGCCAATGCTCATGGTACTATCTTAGGTTTCATGCAACAACTTAGAACCCGTTCCCAATGAGTATGAACCTTATCATAATCGTCGCAACTGTTTTGATCAGCATTTTTGCCAATCAGAATCTGCAGCTCAAAAGCAAGTGGTTGTTCAATGCTTATGCGGCAAAAAATGGCGGCCAGTGGTACCGATTCATCACTTCAGGATTTATTCATAAAGACTGGATGCATTTGGGCTTAAACATGTTCATGCTTTGGATGTTTGGCGATACCGTTGAATACTACTTTGGAGCCATCTTTGGGTCAATGGGTAAATTCTACTACTTAGGATTCTACATTTTAGGTATTATTGTATCAGAGATCCCCAGCTATTTAAAAAACCAAAACAATCCTGGATACAACTCATTAGGCGCCAGTGGTGCAGTGAGCGCGGTGGTTTTTGCCAGTATACTGTTCAACCCCTTGAATCACCTTTGTTTGTATGGCATTCTCTGCTTTCCAGGATTCATCTGGGCAATTGTCTACCTGATCTATTCCTACTACCAAGGACAGAAGGACTCCTCACCTATCAATCATGATGCGCACCTCGCCGGAGCGGTTTTTGGGATCGTGTTTATGATTGTGGTGCACCCACCCATCATCACGCTATTTACCGAGCAAATGGCAAACTTTAGCTTTAGTGACATCAGGTTGATTCCATAGGAACGCATTGCATGAAAAGAATAATGTAGGGACGGATTGCAATCCTCCCTACATTGATCCATCCTCTTCCCTACATTGATGCATCCTCGTCCTTACATTGTCCCTTGCCATATTCTTCCTTGCCATCCCTAACTTTTTTCTAAAAAAATGGTTGACTATACATCGGCTTGGGAATAAAGTCGAAAGGTTTGTGGTCAAATTAGAACCGTTCGTATGGTTTCGCAACGCACCATTGACGAATTATCACTAATATCGCGCAAAATACCGACATCAAATTGTCGCAAATAAAAGTATCAATTATGAAAAAAGTATGGCCCATATTGTTTTGGGCATCTTAATTCTTGCTGCAGCATTCTTTGGATATAAATATTTGAGCAGTCTGGAAAAGCCCACTCCACCGCCAAAAGCCAAAGTGCTTCCTGTTGCCTTTACACAGCAGGTAAAGAATGGCGATATTCCTATTGTAATCTCAAATAGTGGTCAGCTTATGGCAAAGGACCGCATTGAGATCTTTGCAGAAGTTACCGGCGTATTCCAAAAGTCATCGAGAGATTTTAAACCAGGTACCCAATATAGTCGCGGTGACCTATTATTGCGTATCGATGCAAGCGAACATTTGGCCAATTTGAGATCTCAAAAAAGCAACTTTTACAACCAAGTGCTTACCATTATGCCAGATCTCAAACTGGACTATCCTGAGGCTTTCGCCAAGTGGGACACCTATGTGCAGCAATTTGATATGGAGGCAGCAATCCCAAACCTTCCAGAGGCAACCACCGATAAAGAAAAATACTTTATTGCAGGGCGCAACTTACCAACCGCCTACTACAACATCAAGAACCTTGAAACCCGACTTGGAAAATACAGCGTAAATGCACCATTTACAGGTGTTCTTGTCGACGCAACCGTTACACCTGGCTCATTGGTGAGGAGCGGCCAGAAGCTTGGTGAATTCATCGCTAACGGCACTTTCGAAATGGAAATGGACATCAACTCCAAGTACAACAAGTGGTTAAAGAAAGGCCGAAAAGTCGAACTCAGCTCACTAGAAGGTGGCGAAAGCTGGACGGGAACCATCACCCGTATCAATGGAAAAATTGATCAAACTACTCAGTCCATAAAAACCTTTATTGAGGTCAAAGGCGCAGATTTAAGAGAAGGCATGTATCTCAATGCCAACCTTGAAGCCAGTAAAACCACTGATGCTTTCGAAATTTCAAGAAAGCTACTAATAGACAACTCTAAAATTTACATCGTAAAAGATAGTGTACTTAGCTTGGTCGAAATTGATCCTGTTCACTTTTCAGAATCAACTGCAATTATCAAGGGACTTACTAATGGCACCGAGATATTAAGCCAAATGCTTCCAGGTGCATATGATGGTATGGTTGTAAAAGTTTCGAAATAACATGAAAGGTATCATTCAGTATTTCATAAAATACCCAGTTGCGGTAAACATCGTAATACTTGGGTTTGCCATTTTCGGCTTTCTTGGGGTCAAACAAATGAAATCGTCCTTCTTTCCTTTGAGCGAAAGTAGGAACATCAACATTTCAGTGGTTTACCCCGGTGCCTCTCCGATCGAAATGGAAGAGGGCATCGTACTTAAAATCGAAGACAACCTTAAAGGTCTAGTTGGGGTCAAAGAAGTAACATCTGCTTCTTCTGAAAACTTGGCCACCATCACTGTAGAAGGCGACTATGGAGTCAATATGGATGAATTACTTTTCGAAGTAAAAAACGCCGTGGATCGCGTGCCTTCATTTCCATCAGGAATGGAACCACCAGTAGTTTCTAAGACCGAAGCGGTTCAGCCGGCATACAACTTCATCATTTCTGGTAATAACATTCCGCTCGCGACCTTGAAGTCTTATGCGCGAAGCATCGAGTCTGACTTAAGGGCATTCCCTTCCATATCTCAAATCAGATTGTCAGGCTTCCCTGACGAAGAAATCGAAATCGCCTTACGCGAAAATGACTTAAGGGCATTCAACATCACCTTTGATGAAGTTTCAAGAGCCGTATCAACCTCCAATATCATCACTACTGGCGGACGAGTAAAAACATCATCAGAAGAATATCTTATCAGAGGAAACAACCGCTCTTACTTTGGCGATGAGCTTGACCAAATCGTTGTGCGCGCATCCAGCGATGGCAAGGTCATCAGACTGAAAGATGTGGCTACCATTAGAGATCGTTGGAATGAGGATCCCAACAGATTATTTGCCAATCAGGACGAAGCCATTCAAGTAGCAATTTCTGTGACCAACCAGGAAGATATGATTGCGGTTTGCGAAACCGTCGATGAATACATTCAAGAATTTAATTCCAACAATCAAAACATTGAGCTTACAACCACCCTAAACTTTGCCGAGCCTTTGCAAGAACGTATTGGCATCCTGACCAAAAACGGTTTACAAGGAGTCTTCTTGGTAATGATCTTTCTATCACTGTTTTTAAAGCCTAGGTTGGCCTTTTGGGTAGCTGTAGGCCTCCCAGTGTCTTTTCTTGGCATGTTCATGATTTTGCCCTTTATGGGAATTACCATCAATGTAATGTCGATCTTTGGAATGATCATCGTCATTGGTATTCTGGTAGATGATGGTATCGTTATTGGCGAAAACATCTATTATCATTTCGAACAGGGCAAGACTCCGATGAGAGCCGCTATCGATGGCACCATGGAAGTGATGCCTCCGATCGTTTCGGCCATCCTTACTACTATTGCTGCTTTTACCACCTTTGTTTTCCTCAAAAGTGATGTTGGTATTTTTTTCGGAGAAGTTGCCGTAGTCGTATTTTTGACGCTGGGCGTTTCCTTAATCGAAGCCCTTATTATTCTTCCAGCTCATATTGCACATTCAAAAGGGCTTTCACGAGAAAAAGAACCGTATTTGCTAAACAAATATGCCGACCGGCTGATGGTGTGGCTAAGAGAGACCATCTACTTGCCTTTGCTAAACATGGGTTTAAAGAACCAATTTCTAGCCATCGTGGTCCCCATAGCGATGCTTATTTTGACCGTTGGTTCAGTGCTTGGAGGCATTATTGGAGTTACTTTCTTTCCACGTATTGCCTCTGACCGTGTGACCATTAATTTCGAAATGCCCAAAGGAACCAGTGAGCAGGTAACAGACAGTATTTCGGCTGAAATCGAAAAAGCAGCATTTAGAGCCGGAGTGCGATTGGACTCCTTACAGCCTGGTGATGATCACGTCATTAGAAGCGTCATTCGTACTTTAGGACCGGGTTCGTCATCGGCCAGCATCAGATTAAGTTTACTACAAGGAGAAGCGCGAAAGGTCAATGCCAATACCGTTTCGCGTATGGTTGAGGAAGAAATGGGACCTATTCACGGCGCTGAAAGTATAGTTTATGGAGCTGGAACTCAGTTTGGCGGTTCACCGATCTCTTTCTCACTGGTAGGTGCCAATATCGAAGAACTCAAAGCAGCCAAGAAAGATGTTAAGGAACGTATGTTACAGATGTCTGAACTCAAAGACGTTGAAGATAATGATCCAGCCGGAATCAAAGAGATCAAGTTAGAACTGAAGGAGAATGCATACCTCTTGGGGCTCAACTTTAGTACAGTCATGAGCCAAGTGCGTAGTGGTTTCTTTGGAAGAGAAGTGCAACGGTTCCAACGTGGCCAAGATGAAATTAAAGTTTGGGTACGCTATGCCAAGGATGATCGGTCGTCTATAAAGAATTTGGACGAAATGCGCATCCTCACGCCAAACGGCCAAAGGGTCGCCTTGTCTGAAATTGCCGACTACCGTATTGAACGAGGCGAAATAGACATCAATCACTTAGATGGCAAACGCCAAATTGAACTATCGTCTGATACAAGAGATCCTAAAGCAAGTAGCACGGCCATATTAGCAAACTTGAAAGAAAACATCTTACCTGAAGTTTTAGCTAAATACAGTTCAGTCGCTATTGTCGATGGAGGTCAGTCCAAAGAAGCAGGTGAGTTGGCCGCTTCGGCAGCTGTTGTCTTCCCGATCGTACTGTTCCTGATTTTCGCCATAATCGCATTTACATTTAGATCTTATAGTCAACCGTTTTTACTTTTGGCCATGGTGCCACTTAGCTTAATTGGTGTGGCTTGGGGCCATTGGCTACACGGTTTTCAGATCAGTATGCTCTCAGCCTTAGGTATCATTGCTTTGATCGGAATTATGGTGAATGATGGCTTAGTCTTGATCGGTAAATTCAACAGCTTTCTGAGATCAGGAATGACGTTTGATGATTCTTTATACGAGGCAGGAAAGAGTAGGTTTAGGGCCATATTTCTAACCTCAATCACAACAGCTGCCGGACTTTCGCCTTTGATACTGGAGAAAAGCAGGGGAGCGCAATTCTTGATACCTATGGCCATCTCCTTGGTATATGGCATCATCATAGCCACCTTTCTAACACTTTTCGTATTACCACTTTTACTATCGATCAGTAACCAAGTGAAAAGGCTTTTAAAACGCATAGTTTCTGGACAATGGCCAACTCGAGAAGAAGTCGAAAGACCAGTCAAAGAAATGCTGGCTGAGAAGGAAGCATTGGCCGAACTATCTGCATAACCATACCAAACAATCCATGAGACGATACATTTATATAATTCTCGTTGNACCAGTCTAAAGAATGCTGGCTGAGAAGGAAGCATTGGCCGAACTATCCTGCATAACCATACCAAACAATCCATGAGGACGATACATTTATATAATTCTCGTGTTGTGTTAGTTGCCAATAGCAGCAGTATGGCACAAGAGCTTTTGAACGAAAGAAGCAGCAGTAGAAATTGCTTTGAGTAATAACTACGGAATTGAAATTGCCAGAAACAATCTAGAGATGGCCGAAAACAATTCAAAAATCGAAAATACCGGATTTCTACCTTCTCTCTCAGCTGGAGGGAGTGGAACTTATAATCCAGATAACAATTCGGAGACCACTGCTTTTGAAGATGATTTTTCGTACAACGGAAACCCTCACCTTGCGCTATACCATATTTGACGGCAATGGCAGAAAGTACAATCAAAAATGGTTGAAAGAAAGTCGAGACCAAAGTGCGATTCAACTGAGATCGACCATGGAAACCTACATTGCTTAATCTCTTTAACAGCTACTATCAAATCGCACAACTGAGCCAAAACCTGAGCACGTTATCAACCACTTTGGAGATTTCGAAAAAACGTCGGCAACGCGGTCAATACAATTTTGACTACGGAAGAGGCACCAAGCTAGATGTGCTCAACGCTGAAGTCGACTTAAATAGAGACAGTGTTAACCTGATCAATACCATTCAGACGCTGGCCAACGCCAAGCGCAACCTCAATGTAATCTTGGGCCGTGATGTGGATACCGAGTTTACAGTAGATACAGATGTGCTTTTTGTTGACGGCTTAGACTATCAGGCCTTATATGATTTCACCTATGCGAAATAATGCAGACCTGATTCAATTTGAGAAGGTATCAATATGAGCGAGTTGAATGTGAAAATCAATCAGGCAGCTACAAGGCCCAATATTGGTGTAAGCGCAGGCTACAACTACCAAAGAAGCATTTTTGGAGCCATTGGTGCTTTCGTAATTCAAGGTTATAGTGCGGGAGTGAACCTGAATTGGAACATTTTTGATGGTGGTCGCACCAAGACACTTGTAAAGAATGCAAAGGTCCAAGTTGACAACCAGAAGCTACAAAAGAACCAGCTTGAAGATCAACTCAGAAGAGATTTACGAAACAGTTGGGAAACTTACCAAAACAATCTGTTTGTGCTTAAAGTAGAACAGCAGAATTTGGAGACCAATGAAATCAACTTCAACGCACCGAAGAAACAGTTCAAGTTGGGTCAGGTAACGAGTCTGGAATTTCGCCAAGCGCAATTAAATTTATTAAATGCTTCTTTGAGCTTTAATCAAAGCACGATACAATTCTAAGAATGCTGAATTGCAATTGCTGGCTTTGAGTGGAAATCTGTTGGATGAGTTGTAAAATGCTTTTCGTAAAATGCTTTTCGCTCTAGCTCTAAGCAAAGTGAACAGTACTTTTATGCCGAGACATTCAAAACCGATGAAAAGAAATAAGACAAATTTAGCCATAGCCATAGCATTCTTTTTTATCTGTTATTTGGTATTTGGATTATGGTTTGACCAAAGTAGGGGACGGCTTGCAAACTGTCCCTACTTTGGTTTCTGTCCTATAGAGCCCCTTGAAACAACGCAAGTTGCTCTTCGAAACTACGCTTTCAATCCTGCATCAACAATCCCCACTTTCGTCAAAATTTTGATTAAAAGATGCAACGAAAAATGGCCCTTAATCTCAGCACACTATATGGCATCAACTTCAAGGCTGTTTCCATCACATGTTGCGCTCCTCTCCACAGGTGATGTACTTAAGAGGAACATCGGCTTTCTTTTCCAAACCTTACCTTCCAGCCGCGATACCCAATCAGTAATATTTTGAACGCTACGGTATAACCACCATTATGCTCAGCGAGTGACAGAACAATGCCATCAGAGTTTTCGATCAAATGAGCAAATTCTTTTGCAAGTGCAGGAATGCCTTCGGCATTTTTCTTTATCGATAACGTATAATGGCATTTCGAAATCATTGAGATCTATAAAGTTGACGTGCGACATCTTTTAGTTGCTTAGCTGCAAACTTTGCCAACTCAGTATTAATAGATTGTCTGCTGTTTGAAGCGCCAAAGGCAAGTATCTTTTTCATATGACAATATAATACATGGTAGAAACTCTTCAGTGGTCAATGTTTTTATCTGTTTTAGTCAGTCCCCAATTCTTTGGATAGGTATCAAAGGACTTTAGCATGTCTTCGTGTACTTCCTTTTGGAGGTCGATACCAACTTGACGAAAAGCACGAATGACCACATCAGTGCAAACCCCTTTGCTTTTGGTACATCACCTCCCGGATAATCCAAAGAAAAGTAGCTTGGGATCATAAACGACTTATCGGCTGTCAAGGATACTGCTGCCTTGGCCAATCGCTCTGAGAGTGCGGCAGCTTCTTGTCCATAAGCTTTCGTCACAAACAGAACTACGAAAACGCAGAAGACAAAGACGGCTTTCAAAAAATAGTGCCTCATACTTTTAGGAACGCTCAGAGGCCATCCTTCGTATCTCAGAGTCAAAAACGGCTTTTTTGCAATAGACTTAACGGCCAGGGTGGGTCCAGTTCTACATTTTATCGACCATAGTGCCTCTCTTCCACATTGCTTAACATAAAGCGAAAGGCGTACAGCATTAAGCGTTGAGGTAAATACATTAAAAAATGCCTAATTTGGATGCTCAATCTTTACGCTCCTATGCAAGACACACTTATTCCTGTATTTCAACAAATTTTTGGAAGAGACCTTAACAACTGAAAGTAGAAATCAACAGCTATCAAGACGAAGAAAAACTCTGGATAACTGTAGATGGCATTGCCAACAGTGCTGGTAACTTATGTCTTCAGCTCGTCGGAAACTTGAATACCTTCATTTGTGCGCTCTTTATGGCAAGACGGGAAATGTCAGAGATCGTGAGGCTGAGTTTGGCGATAAGAATGTACCCTTGGCAAAGTTGAACAAGATGATAGACCAAACACTGGTTGACCTCAAGATGTCTCTAAATTTACTTACCAATGAGGAGCTGGAAGGATCTACCCAATTCCTGTAACAGAAAACGAAATGACGACGAAGCTGTTCTTTGTTCATTTGACAACTCACCTCACCTATCACTTGGGACAAATCAATTATCACCGTAGGATACTGGATAAGTAAGCTTGAGCCTAAAGCCTAAGCCTGCAAGCCTTTTCACTTTTTAATTTCCAGTTTTGACTTTAGTCGCTTTCAATCCTTAGCCTCAAGTACAACATCCAGGAGACTTCATCGTTTAAAATGAACTTCTGATTCTTCTTAACCTTTGCGCGCCATGATCTCCATCAAGAGACCTGCCAAGGTATCAGAATCTTCACTTTTGAGATTAATGTCCAGCTTTTCGTTTAACTCAGTGATGGTAATATTTCCAGCTAAATTATAGACACCATTACCCAAGTCCTCAATCAAGGCTTTTTCGTTGTCAAACTCATCTTGAATACTTCCGACCAGCTGCTCAGTTACGTTATCCATGGTAACTGCGCCTACGATCGTTCCATGCTCATTGACCACAAAACCAAAATGCTGATGTGTGGTTTTGAACTCTTTCATCACCAAACTTACTGGCATTTTTCCTTGGAATGTAGATCGGACTACGGCTCAATTTCTTGAGATCTGCATCATCTTTAGAACCTAATCCTAAAAGGTCTTTGATATGAACAACACCAATCAAGTCGTCAAGGGAATCATTGACCAAGGGATACCTTGTGTGCTGATTGTCAATGACCGTTTCAAGTTTTCAGAAAAGCCATCGTTGTAGTCTAGAAACTTAATATCACCACGCGGCAGCATGATTTCGTGCACCTCTTTTTCGTCAAATTTAAAGACTGCATTTAAAAGCTCATGCTCATTCCTGCTCAACTCTCCCTTGGCATAAGCAATGCTCATCGATGCTCTAATTTCCTCCTCACTCAATGGACCATCATGGCCGTGTGATTCAGTTGAAATCCCTAGCATAGCTAGAATCTTATCAGATGCCCAGTTTAAACCAACTACGAAAGGATACAAGATAACATAAAAGAATTTCAACGGTGCAGCAGACCAAAGGTAGGTAGGCTTAGGCTTTCTAATCGCATAAATCTTAGGTACTTGCTCACCAATAACAATGTGTAATGCTGTAATAACAGAAAAGGCGATTGTAAAAGCGATGGCATGAATTGTACCACTTGAAGTGATTCCCAACTTGTGCACCCAGGGCTCAATAATAGCAGCTAGGGTAGGTTCACCAATCCAACCCAATCCAAGAGATGCCATGGTTATACCCATTTGACAAGCAGAAAGCGTTAAGTTTTGTCTTTCGAAAAGCCAAGTTGCTACATCGGCAAAAGGTCGGCCCTCGTTTTGTAATGTTTTTAGCTTGTGTGCATTCATCTTAACCAATGCAAACTCGGCAGCCACGAAAAATCCGTTAAGGATAATTAGTACTAAGGTAAGGATCAATTTAAACGTCAGACTGCCTGTTGATGCTTCTTCCAATTGATAGAGTTATTTGATTGAGCGTAAATATAGTAATTATGGTGCTTACTAGATATGCTTTCGAGGTTAACGGCGAAAGACATCGGTGGAAGGTCTCATATGGGCGCTCAGAAGGACTGCGACTGGTTGCTGGATACTTGAAACTGAATGACTTGCTGGATCGGAACTCCGAGCTCCCGCTCGGAGCTGTCTACTCAGGGTGCTTAATTAACCATCCCTTCCCATTCAACCCACATGCATCGCACCCCTAAAGGGCTCCTGCTCACTAAATGGCGATCTAAAACAATCAGTGGTGTGGTCATTAACCATCCCTACTCCTTGCATGAAGGCATAACAGATGGTGGAGCCAATGAACTTGAATCCCAGCTTCTTCAATGCTTTGCTCATGGCATCACTTTCAACCGAAGTAGCGGGCACCTGACTCATCTCTTTCCACTTATTTATAATTGGTTTTCCATCTACAAACGACCACAAGAGCTTACTAAAGTCACCAGGCTTTTGGTTGATCTCAAGGAAAAGCTTAGCATTGGTGATTACGCCTCTGACTTTAAGTTTATTGCGTACAATCCCTTTGTTTGAGAGCAATGCTTGCACTTTTTCCTCGTCGTACTTTGAGATTTTTTCGGCATCAAAATTATCGAAAAGTTCGATGTAATTGTGGCGCTTTTTAAGAATGGTAATCCAACTCAGGCCAGCTTGTGCACCTTCAAGATTTAACATTTCAAACAAATGGCGGTCGTCGTAAACTGGTACGCCCCATTCTTCATCGTGATACTTTTCGTAAATATCTATGCCATGGCACCAGCTGCAGCGTTTCATAAGTTGAGGGTTTTGAAAGGAAATATACGAAATCGTAGCAACCCATTGGGTCCTATGTAGGGACGCATTGCAATGCGTCCCTACTGTGCACCCGATGCTTTCTCTTTCGTCAACCACTTATACAAAATCGGTACAACCACTAAGGTCAATAAAGTTGATGAAACCATCCCACCAATAATTACGAAACAAAGCGGTGACCATTGATTGGTCCCTTGCAAAGTGAGCGGAATTAGGCCCAAAATTGAAGTGATTGTGGTAAGGACGATAGGTTTAAATCGGCGCAAACAACCTTCAACTACTGCCTCAGCAATCGACATTCCTGTATCTCTAAGTTGATTCATATAATCTACCAAGATGATACTGTTATTAACTACAATTCCGATCAATGAGATCATACCAATAAATCCAAAGAATGAAAAAGGCCATCCACTGATATAAAGGGCAAAGAAACTACCGCAAACGGCTAATGGAATTGCTGAAAAAACAATCAATGGCTGCAATGATGATTTAAACTGTAACACCAACACTGCAAATATAGCGACCATGGCCAGCAGTAAAATGATTCCCAAACTCCCAAATGTCTGTTGCTGTTCTTCGTACTCACCACCAACTACGTAACGATAACCCAATGGCCAATCTAACTGCTCCAACCCTTCAATGACTTCCAAAGTTTTTTCGTAGGTAACGTCCAAATTGGTTAAACTGGCAGTAACAGCTGAAAACCTTTTTAGATCATAGTGACGCAATTGGGATACACCAGCCGCAAATCTCACGGTTGCGATTTGACCCAAAGGAATGGCAGCGCCTTGACGATTGTTTATATAGATACTATTAATGTCATCAATGGTGGGTTCATTCTCAAATGGCATGCGCACTACCAGATTATACTCTTCATCATCTTCGAGAGTTACTTTGGCAATCGGCAAACCATTGATACTGGCTCTGACGGTTCGGTCAAAATCCAATTCTGAAACGCCTAGAAGCCCGGCTTTAACAGGGTCCAGCGCAATTTCTAGCTCAGTTTGTTGACGTTTCAAATCATTTGAAATGTTGATCGCATCTGGAATATTTCTGATGATATTTTCCACCTGATTGCCAAGATCTCGCAAGACCGAAATCTCGTCGCCTATAATTCTGATTTCAATTGGTGCAGTGATTGGGGCACCATTTTTCAATTCCTCCACAGTAATCTCTGCTCCTGGGAATTTGGTGAATGCTTTTCGTAAGTTTCCAATGGCTCCATAGAAAGTGCGTTGGTCGTACTCCTTTAAATTAGCCACTACTTGTCCGTGACGTTTTGAAAACTGGCGGGGTATCTTATTGTAGTAGATTTGGGGATTTCCATGACCAACATTTGAAGTGTAATTTTCTACTACATTCATGGTATCGAGCAAACTTTCGACATAATTAACTGCCAACTCTGTCTCTTCCATATTGGACCCTTTAGGTCCGTTTATATCGATTACTAATAGCGGCTTATCTGCCGTTGGGAAAAAACTCACTCCAATCTTTGGAAACAAACTGATTGAGAATGCGAATACCAAAATCGATATCAATACAACTACCCATCCAAATCGAAGTGAAAGCCGCAATACCGGTTCATAAAAAGTGGCTGAGAACCATTTAAAGAAACGATCGGCTCTGGTGACTTTGTCTTTGTTTGAAGGCCTTAAAATCCACTTAGAAAGTATAGGCGAAAGTGTCAATGCTAATACCAAAGAAATTAGTAAAGTGTAGATCACAGTTACTGGTAAAGTCACCAAGAACAGACCAGCAGCCTCACCAAGTTGGGTAAGCGGAAAGAAAGCTAATAACGTAGTTGCAGTAGAACTAATGATCGCCATGCCCACTTCACCTGCTCCTTTTAACGCAGCTTGAGTGCGGGAGTAACCTTCTGAAATGAATCGATTGATGTTTTCAAGGACCACGATTCCATTATCAACTAGTAACCCTAGGGCAAGAACCAATCCCGCGATTGAAATTTGTTGCAAACCGTAACCAGAGCCTTTAAGCATACCCAGCGCCATGACGACGCACAAAGGAATGATCAGAATAATGATAAATGCCGACCTCCAACCGAGGAAAAGGAGAATAACCAGCCCAACAAGCACTACACCTTGAAACAAATTCAAGAAGAATCCATCTAGTTTTGCCTTCACTCCAGGCGCTTGTTCAAATGCGATATTCATTTGAATATTTGCTGGTAATCCTTTTCTAAACTCCAACTCTGCCGCAGTTAGCTTTTCTTCTACATCCAAGATATTAAACCCTTCCTTTAACTTAATCGAAAGAAAAATGGATCGCTCTTTATTAAACTCTGCCGTCCAGATGTTGTCTTCATAGGCCATATTTACATCGGCTACATCTTTCAAGTAAATCACCTGATTTTCACCAGCTGAAATTACCGTATTTCTTATGTCATCAATGCGATCATACCCGCCAGATCCTTTTATCGTAAAGGATCTTTTACTGGCGTTGATGTTACCTATTGGTAGATTGACATTATTGGATTGTAGTACACCTACCACTTGATTGAAGGGGATATTCAAAGTTGCCATCCTGCTGTAATCAAGAGATACTCTGATTTCTTCGGTAGGCATAGCTTCAATAGAGATATTACCAATACCTTCTATATTCTCGGCTCTGTCTTCGAAGGCCTCTGCAAAGTCATTAAGTTTAGAGAAAGCCACATTGTCAGAGCTGAAAGCATACAGTTTGAAATTCACCCTTTCGGCCGGAGCAATGCGCTCAATATCAAAGAAAACCACACCAGCTGGCAATTGAATTCCAGAAAGCTCACGCACCACTTCATCTTCTAGTGCATCGGTATCAATATCAAATCTACCTTGCACCTGCATCACCATATAACCTTCTCTGATGCTGGTCTCGATGTTTGATATTTCAGCGATATCCTTAATGGATTCTTCTAAAGGGTCAACAATCTGGTTCTCCATATCCTCTGGACTCGTACCTGGGTACACTGCAGTAACAATAAAGAATGGAAAGTTTACTTGCGGATCTTCATTCCGCGGCATGGCCATAAAAGCCTGCAAGCTAATAATCAACGCAATGATCACCGAGATGATTACAAACTGCGGATTCTTGATCGACCAATTGGTTAATTGCATTTTTTCCTAATTGATGATTAAAGAATATTGATGGCATCACCGTCCTTCAGATATGAAGCACCTGTAGTGATTACTTTGGTGATTGGTTCACCTTTGGGATCCTGAATGACCACGGAGTTTGCGTTGATCTGAATCGCAATGACTACCATTTCTTTGGCCTTGGTACCCTCGCTATTTGGAACAAATATCTTTAGGTTCTGTTGACCTCCTTCTACAATGGCATCGATTGGCAATAGATAGTAAGGGTCTACTTGGCTGGATTGAATATTGACTCTTCCAATATAACCATTACGCAGATTTTTTCCGTTGGAATCAACGGCTACTTCAACCAAGTAAGTACCTGTTCGAGGATCGGCCGACTCAGATAACTGCGTGACTGAACCTTTAAATTCCACTCCTGGATAAGCGTCAAATTTTATTGATGCGTCGTCACCAAGAGCAATGCGACTGATATCTTTGTCAGAAAGAGCGACTTTTAGCACTTGTTGGTTCTTACCGGTAGCACCAATCATTAATATTGGTTGTCCGGGTGCAGCAAGCTCATTGGACTCTACCATTTTTCGCAAAACCTTTCCGTTTACAGGACTAACTATGCGGGCGTATTGTTGATTGAAAGTTGCGATGTCGTAGTCGGCCTTTCTAACTTCCAAGTTGGTAGTAAGATCTTCCACATTCTCACGAGTTGCAGCCTTTTGAGCAAACATGCTTTCGATACGTTTGAGATCACGTTTGGCCTTTTCTAACCCATTCTTAGCTTTTAGGACTTGTGCATCGATTTCTGTGCTTCGTACTTTCGCCAAAAGTTGCCCTTTTTTGACTGTTTGTCCCTCATCGACATAGACGCGTTCAATCATGCCACCTACTTTAAACGAAAGTTTGGCTTCTTCACCAGAGCCGACTTTTCCAATACCCAAAACAGGTAATGGTGCAGTGCTTAGTGCTACGGTCTCAATTTTTACTGGACTTATGATGTTTGCAGCCGCGTCGACTTTCGTTAACTCTTCATAATTCTGCTTGCATGCAAACACAGTTACAAGAAACAGTATCGGTAATATTCTTATGACTTTCATAATTCTACTTACTTGCAGTGATTTTTAGTAATTCGGCTTTCTTGATCAAGAAATCGTATCGACTCAAAGTTTGGTTTAGTTGACTGCTTGCCAGGCGATTTTGAGCCTGTAAATATTCAATCAGTAATGCTTTTTCGTTTTCGTATTTGACCTTCGTGATATCAAAACTATTTTTGGCACTTTTTACGGCAGCACTGTCTGCTCTGGCTTTGGCCAAAATACTTTGTAACTCATAATAAACTCGAGTCACTTCGATTTCAACTTGCTGTTCCAACTGCGCTTTGTTGTTTTGCAATTGCCTAGAAGCTACTGCCAGCTCTTGCACCTTTTTCTTGCGAACTCCACCGTCAAAGATCTTCATAGACATACCAACAGCGGCTGTGTAAAGCGCTCCTCCTGCATCAAAGTCAAAAGACTCAGCTTGGACACCAATGCCGGCACTAACACCAACCGTAGGTAATGCTTCTTTTTTGATAAGCTTTTGATTTAAAGCGTTGACTTTAGTTGCTGTCGCTAATTGACGAAATTCCAAACGATTTCCTTTGGCCTGAGACTTTAATGCTGCGATACCTTCCAATTCTATATCCACATTCTTAGTAGCATCTGCATCGATTTCAATCTCAGCCTCCAAGTCTCTTTTAAGTAGCAAATTGAAAAGGGCTTTAGACAAATGATGTTGTTGCGTGAGGGTTGCCTTTTGACTCAGTAAATCTTGTAGACGAAAGTCAACATCAGAAACGATCTCTTCTGTGGCTTTGTCATTATCAACTAAGGCTTGATTAAACGATTTTAGCTCCAACAGTAGCTCCTCAGTATCATTGAGAACTTTCAACCCGGCTTCAGTTTTAAGGAAATTGAAGTAGGCCATCTTGACTTGGTAGGTGATATCAATCTGAGTCAATGCAATCTCCTGCTTGTTTAGTCCAAGCAACTCTTCCTGAATCTTACGATTATACTTGAGTGTACTATTGATTATAGGTTTGCTCAAAGAAAGCTGGGCATCTAAGAAGTCATTTGGCGTCAACTGGGTTTCCACATTCTCTAGATCGGTAGGAAACGAACTGCTACCCGTCAACTGATTCAAAGTTGCATATGCCGGATTGAACAAATCACCAATTGGAAAGTTAAGACGGCGACCACCTTCAGCAAATAAATAGCTGCTTTCTAAATTAAGACTTGGGTTCCACAATCGCTTGGCTTGTTGGATACGTATTTCCTGCTGTTCAAGCGAAAGCTCACTCGACTTTAAACTCAAGTTTTGCTCTAAAGCCTCCTCTATATATTGATTCAAAACCAAGCTTTGTGCAGCTGATTCTGATGGCAATGCGATCAACGCAAAAAGCACCAGAGTTAAAATTGCTGCAATGTTTCGTTTCATAAACATCGTTTATTTTTTTAGTAATTTTTCAAACGTCAGATACGCCTCTTTCATTACAAAATCCAAGCTTTCGGCAGGAATCATGTTGGTGCGATCCATAATAATCAAAGAGACCATACCATGAACAGTAGACCAAAGCATAAATGCGGCCGACTCCACATTTTGAATACGCACAGAGTCTTCTGCGATACATTCAGCGATGGTTTCCTTTAGCAGTTCATAATTTTTTTCGCCAATCTTCCACGACGGATCCAAGATTTCGGCTGCATTCATTGGTTTCCGCATTATGAACATCAATTCATAGTGCTTGCGGTTTTCTAAGGCATAGTTGACATATTTCCGGTTGAGTAGGCACAATTTATCATATCCGCTGCGATCGCTTTCTCTAAAATCTTGAAACTCCTCAGCGAAATGCGTAAACGCTCTACTTTGGAGTTGAAAGAATATTGTTTCTTTATTGTCAAAATAATTGTAGATGGTTGCGGGGTTGCATTCCAAGTTTTTAGCAAGCCGGCGCAAGGTGGTTTGCTCATATCCTTCTTCAAGAAAAAGTACTTCAGCTGCATCAAGGATGCGCTTAGTCATGGCAGCTCGTTTATCAGTCCTAGACAATTGTGGTCTCAAATTAGAATTACAAACAAACCTAAACATTGTTTACTTTCCTAATTAAGAAAGTTGTGTGAAGTGGTAAAAAAAGCTGTTGAACTGTCGTTTTATCGTTTGAACCGATCAGAACATTTGCTTGTAGCAACAGCAGCGGAAGATCGATAGCAGGCCAGAATTTAAAAAGGCTCAATTGAATGGAGAAATTCCCAAAAACAGCTGGTCGTATTTTCGCTGTTGCGCTGTGTGAAATCTCTAAGACGGCAGATTCTACGTTGTTTAACATTTGTGCGCCTACACGATAATTCCTAAATTCGAATCAGTTAATCAGTCCCGTAGTTCAATGGATAGAATAGAAGTTTCCTAAACTTTAGATGCAAGTTCGATTCTTGCCGGGACTATTTTTAAGTATCCATTTCCGCTGCGCAAGGTAACACTACTTCCCGTTGAGCATAAAGCCAATAGCATAAAAAATTATTCTAGCGAATTTTCGCTTGCATATCCGAGATATTTCTCTCAACTTTGAATATGCGATGGATTTTATCCTGAACATACATTTGATTGCGCCAAATTCCTTAATTTTTAATTGTCGGACACCAATCAAACATTTAAAGACCGAAGGAATTCTAGTCACGCCCACCGCGTGACTTTTTTTTGATCACGAATTAAACGGATTAACACAAATTGCCGCGAAACTGAAGGACTACGCGTCCAATAAATGCACGAGGTCTTTCTTGGAACCTATTTGCTGACAGGCGACCTTGTGAGCAACACCAACTATGGCGAAGATAGAATTCTTAAATATCTTCTATTTCTTATCCAGTTATTTTTCTTGCCGAAAGCAAATCCTTACTTTGAAGACAAATGAAATCACTGCCGCAAGTTTTCAAATGGTTGATCCCAATAGCAGTTGGACTTGCGATTTGGCTGATACCCCATGCTGATACGATCGACGATAAAGCCTGGACGGTCTTAGCGGTTTTTGTTGCCACGATTATCGGCTTTCTTTTACGTCCGCTACGTATGGGGCCAATCACTTTAATCGCCCTCGTATTTCTGGCTTCTGTAGGTGCCATAAGTTATAAGGAAAGTTTGGTTGGTTTTGCCGATAGTACAGTATGGTTGGTTCTAGCCGCATTTATTCTAGCTGGAACAGTTAACCGCACACTACTTGGTCAAAGAATTGCTCTTTGGCTTATCAAAACCCTTGGTAAAAGCATGATGGGGCTTTCGTATGCAATTTGTTCTTCGGAGCTCTTGCTGGCACCTTTCGTTCCATCAAATACTGCCCGTGGTGGTGGTATTATGGCACCCATTGTCAATTCGATTGCCAACAGCCTAGGTTCTTTTCCCAATAGCAAGCCAAAGCTAGCGGGCTCTTACCTGACCTTTCTTGGGGCACAAGCCAATTTGGTTGCGGCCTCAATGTTCATGACTGGAATGGCCGCTAACCCTATTGTAAGTGAGGCTGCCTCCGACATATTCGGAATTGACTTTGGTTGGGGAACTTGGCTCTTGGGATCTATAGTTCCCGGCTTACTAAGTATGTTTTTACTTCCACAATTGATCTTTCGTATCGAAAAGCCTGAACTCGTAGATGTAGCATCGGCAAGGGCGAATGCTAGTCGGCAGCTCGAAGAAATGGGACCGTGGACCAATGACCAAAGGGGTCTTGCTGTGATATTTGTGTTGATGCTGATTCTTTGGACCACCAAACCCTTACATGGCTTAGGAACAGGACTTGTTGCGCTAATGGGTGTCGCAATTTTACTTATTAGCGGAATCGAAAAATATGAAGACACTTTAGATAATCATGGAGCTTGGGACAGTTTGCTCTGGCTTGGTGGCCTCCTTACCATGGCCAAATTTCTCTTAGACAAAGGCATCATTGCCCATTTTGCAGATTTCATACAGCTTAGCATTCAGGGTCTTCCGATTCTTGCGCTTTGTTTGGCAATGGGTCTTATCTATTTTTATTCGATGTATGGCTTCTCCATGCTTTCAGGTCACATCGCAGCCTTCATTTTTGCTTTTTTTGCCGTGGCTTTGGCAGCTGACGCACCACCTCTTTTGATCGTTCCTATTCTAGCCTATTTTAGTTGCCTTTGCGGTTGCACAACCAATTACAGCAGTGGACCGATCATCATTTATTTTGGGTTAGGCTATGTCCAGCCAGGAAGATGGTTTAGGAACGGCTTTGTTGTTTCTGTTTTCCATGTAGTGGTCTGGTTGGGTGCAGGTTTAGTGTGGTGGAAAATTCTAGGATGGTATTAACCTCAAACGCCGCTTGACCACAAGCTCTTTTTTTGTAATTTGCGCCTCATGGCAGAGCCGTTTTTAGTTTCAGCACGAAAATACAGACCAGCCGCATTTGAGTCAGTTGTCGGTCAAGAGCACATCACGACCACTTTGACCAATGCGATTGAGAAAAAGCAATTGGCGCAAGCCATGTTGTTCTGCGGGCCTCGCGGTGTAGGTAAGACTACATGTGCACGTATTGTTGCAAAAATGATCAACAAGTTTGATGAAACTGGTCAGGATTCTGCAACTGCTATGAATATTTACGAGCTTGATGCGGCTTCAAACAATTCTGTTGAAGACATCAGAAATCTGGTGGATCAAGTGCGGTACCCACCCCAGTATGGCGAATATAAAGTCTATATCATAGATGAGGTTCACATGCTTTCCAATGCAGCTTTCAATGCATTCTTAAAGACTTTGGAAGAACCGCCTTCCTATGCCATCTTCATTTTGGCTACGACTGAAAAGCACAAGATCATCCCTACCATTCTTTCTAGATGTCAAATTTTTGACTTCAATCGCATCAGCGTAACAAGAATCGTAGGTCATTTAAAAGACATTGCCGAGAAGGAATCCATCTCAGCCGATGAAGATGCGCTACATCTCATCGCATCAAAAGCAGATGGCGCTTTGAGAGATGCGCTTTCGATTTTTGATACCATGGCCAACTTTGCGGCCGGTGAAACCATTTCTCTTCAAAGAGTAAGTGAGAACCTACATATTCTCGATTACGACTATTACTTCTCTGTAACCGAGGCCCTAACAAAAGAACAACCTGCAGATGCGCTGCTTATCTTTGATGAAATCTTAAAGAAGGGCTTTGACGGTCACCATTTCACTATTGGGTTAAGTGAGCACTTTCGCAACCTTATGGTGTGCAAGGATCCACGTACCATTCAATTGTTGGAGGTGAGCCCAAGCGTGCAGCAAAAGTACGGAGAGCAAGGAAAGGCTACAGATATGGCATTCCTACTTACCGGGTTGGATTTATGTGCAACCACAGATATCAACTACAAAAGCTCAAAAAATCAGCGACTTTTGGTTGAACTTCTCTTGATCAAATTGGCTCATGTTCCTCAAGCCATTAATGTGGAGCAGATAGCAAAAAAAAAAGACTAGCTCAAGCAGCGAAGACTGAGTCACTTCAAGCACAAGTAGAAAAAACACCAAGTAGTGCACCCTCAATTGCCAACAAACCAATTGTCGAAACCACTCAAGATATTCCAAGAAAAGCTCAGGAAATCACAGCACCACAGGTTCCAACAAATACTACACCTGAACCAGCTCTAGAATCGAAACCGGCTGCTCCGTCGATCCCGGTTCTTCCTAACGAAACACCAGAAGCCAAACCTGCTGACTTCGACCTGGATCAAAAGAACAGAATGCTTAAGACCTTGGTCAATGACAAGCCCTTAAAGTCTTCAGGCCTAAAAATTCCTTCTTTAGATGACCTGATGAACGACGAGCAATCGACCAAAACTGAAGGAGAAGATAGCCCAAAGGAAACGGTTGTAGAATCTTATACAGGTAAAAATCAACAGGTGACACCCGCTCAGATCCAAGAGGTCTGGTTACAGTTTGCCGAGAAAATGCAGGCGGTCGGCAAAGATTTTCTTTATAGCATTCTGCATAAAGATATCTTAATAGTAGATTTAACGATTGAGTTACCAATAGCTAGCCAGATCGAGCTGGAAATGCTTGGTGAAATCAGAGTCGAATTGATGAGCTATCTTAGAGTGAAATTAAAAAACTCTGATTTACAGCTCGAAACCAAGATCGTTGAGATCAAGAGGGAGAAAAAACTATACACAGACAATGAGAAGTTTGACTTTCTAGCATCTAAGAATCCGCACTTGAAAGCGCTCAAGATGCGATTAGATCTAGATTCAGATTTATGATTGCAACCAAAACTATAAACAGAAAATGAACGAGGAAGTAGAAAAAGTATCCGTATATGCCAGTAAAGCGATCGAATGGCTAGTAGAATTCCTTCCAAAAATGGGATTAGCGATCTTAATCTTAGTTATAGGTTTCTGGCTGATTAAGAAGATCAATACTGTGATTAGAATGTCATTAGAGAAGGCTGGAATTTCTCAGGATGTCGCACCCTTCTTGGCTTCACTTCTTGACGGTCTAATGAAGATCATGGTGCTCTTCTTTGTCGCCGGTACAGTGGGAATCGATACCACCTCAATTGTTGCTGTGCTTGGAGCCGCAGTTTTTGCCATTGGAATGGCTTTGCAAGGCAGCCTAGGAAATTTTGCAGCTGGAATCTTTATTCTGGTATTCAAACCTTACCGTGTTGGTGATTGGATTGAAGCTGCAGATAAGTTTGGAAAAGTGAAAGAAGTTCAAATCTTTAACACCATCATGACAACTCCAGGCAAAAAAACCATTATCATTCCAAACGGCCAGATTACGGAAGGTGTTGTAACCAATTTATCTACTGAAGACCACTTTCGTATTGAGCTTGAAGTCACAATGCCTTATTCTGAAGACTTCAATAAAGTAGAAGCGATCATCAAAGAAGTTCTTAAAACCGTACCCGGTGTTTTACAAGATCCTGAACCTGAAGTAGGCATTGAAACTTATGATACACACTTTCTAATTGTTGCTGTGAGACCATTTATTCACCCTGATGACTATTGGAAGGTCAAGTTTGAATCCAATCGTCGAATCAAAGCAGCATTCAGTGAACATAAAATCAAAGTAGCTTACTCTGAAGGTGTTGAACTAGGAGAAATCGGCGGTTAAAAAAGCTTGCGAAATTTAAGCTATTGAAAAGCTCTCAACCGCTAAGTTGAGAGCTTTCCTATTTCAAGAGATTACTCAAATCTTACTCATATTGCAGATACAAACCTTAAATAACTTGTATCTGCTTATCCAGTTATTTTTCATTTTGCCAAAGGCAAAAGTTATCATCTCTCTTCTAGAGTACCATCGGCATGCAACGCAAACTTGCCACGCTCTTTATCATGGGTATGATCATGTGCTGGCCAAGGCCAACCACCAAACTGAGTACTGTGGAAGTCCAGCATCACTTCTCTGATTTCACCCGGATAGTTTACTACAAACGGACCCTGCTGAACGATTGGCTCTTCTATTGGCCTACCCTGCAAAACCAAGATGCGGCCTCTCTCTGAACCGTTCTTCAACTCTAAGTCCATCCGCGATTCTACTTCAACAGCTTTGTAGGGTTCAATGCGTTGCCCATCCACGTTTAAGTGATCTCCTTTAAAGAAGTAGATGGTTCGATTGACTTTTCCCTTAGACGCTGGTATCGTCCAGGAAGCGTTGGGGTCCATATCTATGGTCCAAATTGCTAGTTCGTTTTCAGGATCAGCGGCCCAAGAATCTGGCGGTGGAGCTGGCGCACGATGTCCGTCAATTTCTCCAGCAACTACATTGATCGCAGTCGAAAGTCCAGCACCATCAATGTGCTTATACTTAGGGATCGATTCTCCCCAAAGCATTAAAAAGTGCGGATCTACCTTCTTATTCCTCCTCGGTAAGTTGAGCCAAATCTGAAAAAGCTCCAGTATATTTCCATCCTCTTCATTTTTGAGCGGAAACATTTCGGCATGTTGGACACCTTTTCCTGCCGTCATCCACTGGGTATCTCCATCACCAAATCTTCCAGCAGCGCCAAGAGAATCGGTATGATCAACCAGTCCTTGGAGAACAACCGTCACCGTTTCAAATCCGCAATGCGGATGAGCAGGGAAGCCTGGTGTTTCTTTTCCATGATACATGTTCCAGCCATCTTTGTTGGCAAAGTCCTGACCAATGTATCTCCCTTCTAGGCTAGCATCTGGTCCCATTTGCCCATTCCCTTTAGGGTAGTTATCTAAATGATGCACACAAAAGATGAATGGATCACTGGTGACCCATGGAAAACCTAAGTCCTTTATTTCTTTGATTGACTTATTCATGTTGTAATAATAATTGTATATACATCAATTAACGAGAGATCTGTGATAAAGTTACGTATATGCTTTATGCTTTATGCTTTATGCTTTATGCTTTATGCTTTGTGCTTTATGCTTTATGCTTTTGGCGTTTGGCTTTATGCTTTTGGCTTTAGGCTTTAGGCGTTTTGTGCTCTCATGAATAAGGTTGACAGGTCTGCCTCCTAAAACCTAAACATGTGGAAAACTCTATTTTATTAATAGTGTTTGAGGCATTAAATTTCATTTGTATATCGAAGCGGAGGTGGGCTCTGCTGGGGAGCAACCCAACCAAGGAATAGATATACGCGGTGAGAATATCACTTTGGAATGCCTAATATACTTTGGGCATTCCTTTTTTCATAGTCTATTCTTTCCGCTTTATGCCTTCTAAAACCCAAACTCGCTCTCTTTTTGTTTTTGTCCCCTTACTTCTATCAAATATTGTCATTTTCGGTGCTTCATCTTGTTCTGAACTGTGCTTTTCAAATGCTACTGGAGATAACCAACCTAACTGTTCTTGTTTACGCTCTTGGTTGTAAAAACGCATTGTTTCAGCTATTGACTTTTGCAATTGTTTTAGTTTTCCATTCTTCACTATTGGCAATAAATGGTGTTTCAATAAACCGTTCCTTTGCTCAGCAAACCCATTATCTAAACAGTTTTTCGAGATGCTAGTTGTAACTCCTTCCATCTTCTCTCGGTAGAGTTTTGATAAGTATTGACCACCTCCATCTGTATGATGAATGCAGCCTTTTAACTCCTGCTTACCTCGAAGATCCAACCACTGTTTTTGTGCCAGACATGCTTCTTGCTTTCTCATTCGCGTGTCTAGATGGTGTCCAACTATCCTACCACTATAAACATCGGTTAAAACAAATAAATAGTACAGGTCGATATCCATATAAATGTAAGTCAAATCGCCTACTACGAGCTGATTTATCCCATTCAAAACCTTCCCTTTGGCTAAGTTTGGATGATTCCAGCTCTGTGAACTTGATTGTGTGGTAACTACTCGTACACGTAAAGGAAGTAAGTTTAGACCGTAACTAGACATCAACCGCTCAAACTTATTTACACCTATACCGTACTTTTTCCCTATTGACAAGTTGTAATACAAGCTTCGAGAACCAGCTCTACGGTCTTTTTGAGAACGATACTCTGAAACTTCCTTTTCAATAGATTCCATCATCTTTTCTAACACAACCAGCCTTGCTCTAGCTTGATTAAAGCCCTGACGACTTATGCCAACCAACCGGTAAAAGCTTTCCATAGAAAGTCCATGTACATCTTGAGATGATTGCAATTTGATTAGTAACGAGACGCGAACTTTTTTTCAAAATCACTTCCAAGTTGTTCTTTGGCCAAACCTAATAACTCCTCCAAATAAACCATCTTAATGCGTTGATCACCGATGAACTCTTTTAGCTTACTATTCTCTTTTTCCAACAATCTAAGCCGATTATAATCATCGCTAGTTGATATAATGATGTGAGGTGCTCGCTGCTCCTTTCCATACTTATCTAACCAGCGCCTTATCGAAGCAACTTTTACATCGTAAAGCTTACTCACTTCTCTAATATCAAGTTTACCAGATTCAATCAAAGCAACTTGATCTTTCTTAAAACTTTCGCCGAATCGACGACGGCGACGTTCTTCAACTGTCATTTTTTTCATAATACTCATCTAATTTAGATAAGTTTCCCACAGTTTTGACGTCAACCTATATCATGAGACAGCATTTGGCGTTTGGCTTTAAGGCTTACAGCATATGGCGTACAGCGTATGGCGTGAAACGAAAAAACCACGCCTTGGGCGTGGTTTCAATTCTTGTCTCCGAATCTCAGAAAGTTAAAAAAGTAGTTAAAAAAAGTAGCTTAAAAAATATGCTTAAAAAGATACCAAAAAGGTAGATTAACTTATGACTTTACATTACAGGTTATTTCTACCTTAGCGTCGTTAGTCTCGCGCATAAGGGTAGTACCAAGTACTTTAAGGCTTACTTGACTTATATCAACACCTTGCGTTAGCAAATAAGAGAATGCATTTCCAGCTGCCTCTTTGG
This sequence comes from Caprella mutica, assembly GCA_947561585.1. Classification (NCBI taxonomy): domain Eukaryota; kingdom Metazoa; phylum Arthropoda; class Malacostraca; order Amphipoda; family Caprellidae; genus Caprella; species Caprella mutica. Next base: position 198,997 of record CANNZV010003989.1, read on the forward strand.
CGATCGATAAGTTTTCTTTTGGGTTGTTGACAGACTGGCTGACAATTACCACTTCAGCGTCTTCGTTTTCATTTAAGTAAGTAACCAAGCTATCTAGCGTCTCAACCGTGGTAGTGGTTAAAGTAGCTTCTTCCAATTGGATTTTGTACTCCTTAGGCCCATTGGCAAAAAGTAGGGTACTGAAACTGAAAGCGATTAAAGATAAGATTAACTTTTTCATGGTTTGAAACTTTAAAAGAGCGAAAGATTCATTAGTATATATCTTCACCTATGAAGTAGTAACCACTACTGGATTTTTTTAATCGTTTTTTTTTGGATTTGTCGAATTTTCTGTTTTTTAATACCTAAAAATAGGTATGTCTGTCGATGAATTTGGTGTGCTTATAGTTTCTAAACTCAGATTGGGTGTAATCTGGCAAACGTGATCGGATGACTATAACCCTCTCAAGATCTTGAAACGTTTTGATCCTATGGTTAAGAAATAGATCGCCGAAGGTCTTTCTCCAAAATCTATAACCTTACTGCCATCTTGAATAAAACCTTGCTCAAGTAACTGTCCGGTAGCTGAATGTAAAAAATAATCGGAAGTTGGATTTTCTCCCAGATCAATCTTCAATTCATTCTCGACAGGGTTGGGATAGATTTGTATTTGATCTACTAGACTTTCGTCCAAATCAGTAACCAGTTCACGCCTGCCATTGATATCAAATTGTCGAAAGAAGGCCCAGATATGCTGAGAAGCGTTGATGTCTTTATTTACTCCAGACATATTGAAAACATTTCCCGGCCAAGTGTGCCCACCACCCACTACTCGGTAATGAACAGTTGAAACACCGTTATCACCATCGTTATATGCTACACGCTCCACAACACTTTGATCAGATGGGTTCACATTTGCCAGGCCAAATTCAACTGCAGGCTTTAAACAATTGTTAAAATTGACCCAATAGTCCAGCACATCATCAATAGGCTTGTTCCAACCAAAGCCACCATCATATGGAATCACCGCATCATTTGTACCGTGAATTTGTAGCACTGGCATCGGGTGCTGCGGATCACAGGAATTAAAGGTCTGAATGGTCATTGACCCAGTTACAGAAGCAATCGCTGCAATGCGATGGCTGAGTTGGCAAGCCAGCACAAAACTCATAAAGCCGCCATTAGACATGCCGGTTGAATAGATGCGAGATTCATCGATATTAAAATCAGCAATCAGTTGGTCTAAAAGTGCATCTATAAATCCGATATCGTCGGTAGTGCTAGATGATGTCCATCCACCTACATTCCAATGTGTAGTCTCACCACCTAAAAGCGTCCCAGTTGGAGAAACGATGATGAAGTTGGCGCTATCTGCAACCGGACGAAAATCTCCGTAAAACAGCTGTTCACTTCCAGTACTTCCAAACCCATGAAGATTGATTACTAAAGGAACAGGTTGCTCGGGGGTATTGCTTGCAGGAATAAACACCAAGTACTCCCTGGTTTGACCATCATGAACTAAGGTCCGAGTAAGGTTTTGTTGTGCGCTTGAATTATAAGTAATGGCGCAACAAAAGATCAAAAGAGATAGAATGAGTTTTCGCATCCTTAGCAATTTAAACTAAAGCAGTCCAACGAGCAAAGGCTAGCTAAGTCGCTCAGTCGCCTTGAACTGCGATCCTTGCCCCTACACTTAAAACCTCAGGTAGGCTATCGGTACGCATATAATGCCTAATGCTCAAACGGTAATCACCAGCTGTAGGAAAAATTGTATCCATCAAGAAAATTGAATGCGAAAACACATCTCCAATCCCACTGGTTCCCGTCGGCAAGCCGCTTTTCGGTTCAAAGAGTATTTCTTCTTTGGTGCGGTTTTCAACGATGACACCATCTTCGCCAATGAGAGAAAAGTCAATGAAGATATTATTGAAGGAGTAGTCTGCAGAATTTCTTAATGTTAAAAAGACGTTGTAGTTGGCTTTCGGGTCCTCAATCGAAAAGTCAAACACCTTTATGTCTTGCTGCCCCCACTGGCGTCCCTCTAGATCGTAAGATTGTTGGTATACAGCGTCATTGTCACATGACAACAAACCTGCAAATAGGCAAAGAGTAAATATTCTAAATCTCATTGTTCTTTTGGCAGATTGTTAGTAGATGCTTGTTCTTGACCTTTGACTTTATTCTTTGGACGACGTTTCTTCTTTCGTCTAGGCTTTGTGGATTTATCAGTAATACCAGAAGGCTTACCCTGTAACGAGCTTGCTGTCGTCTTCGTGTTTTCGTCTAGAGTTTTAACGTTCCTTTTTCCCTTTTGAGCTGGTTTACTTCTCTTTTGAGATTTCCCTTTATTTCCACTATTAGGAGATGTGGATATGGAAGCTTTAACTGGTGCGCCTTTAGATCTTTTCCTATTCTGATTTTGATTCCCGGCGGACTTTGCACCACTTTGAGTAGCCTTGGATGATCTGTTACTTCCTTTCTTCTTCCGATGATTACGATTCTTCCCTTTACCGTATTTACGATCTAGTTTGTCTAGATCACTTTCAACTGGGTTGGCCGAAACCACCTCCTCGCCATCTTTCTCTTCCTGCTCAGCTTCAATGGATGAGTGGAATTTCGGAATTTCGCCAGCAACATTTTGCTTCTGAATCTTAATCACCTCCTCAATTGTTAAAGGATGCCACAAATGATCCTCAGCAAACGAAAACCACATGATCTTCCTAAATATGTCGGTCTTTTGTAAGTAGGCTTTGCCCTCCTCAAATTTCAGATTCTGATTGATTTTTGGAATGTCTGAAAGCGCCTCTTTATAGGTATCCAGCTCAAAATTAAGGCAGCACTTCAATCTGCCGCATTGACCACTTAGCTTACTTGGATTCAACGAAAGGTTCTGATACCGAGCTGCTGCAGTGGTTACAGTTTTAAAATCGGTAAGCCAGGTAGAGCAACAAAGTTCTCTTCCGCAGGCTCCAATACCGCCTAAACGACTTGCTTCTTGCCTCAGTGAAATTTGGCGCATCTCGATACGCACCCTGAACTCTTTGGCCAAGTGCTTGATCAACTCTCTGAAGTCGACACGTCCTTCTGAAGAATAAAAGAAAGTTGCTTTGCTGTTATCGGCTTGGTACTCAACATCGGTCATCTTCATCTTGAGGCCCAGCTCTTGAATGATGATGCGGGTACGATACATAGTAGGTAGTTCGCGCTCTTTGACCTTATGATATTTTTCCAGATCGGCACTTGTGGCAACGCGATAAATCTTTCGAATGTTTTCGTCGTATTTGACTTTTTTCTTCTGCATTTGGAGCCTTACAAGCTCGCCCTGCAGCGAAACAAATCCCAAATGGTGACCACCCTGAACATCCACTATGATGGAGTCTCCTGTAACTAAGTCTAGTCTTTCAGTATTCTCGTAGAATTCCTTTCGTCCGCCCTTAAAACGTACTTCCACTACCGGAAAAACATCTACAGCGGGCAAGTCCATGTTGGACAGCCAATCAAAAACATTGAGTTTATTACATCCTCCTGTTCCGCAGGTGCCGTTATTCTTGCATCCCGGACTAGTGTCCTGGTCAACGCTTCCTGAGGTACAGACTGTACAGCCTGCCATATATCTATATCTAGCCACGCACAAACGTGGTCGTTGAGTTAATTATCTCTATAGCATCAATACCTATACCAATATATTTTTGGCGAAAGCATCGATCACTTTCCGCTAATATAGGAAATCTTGCTATCTTTTGGTGTCATGAAAAGCATTAGAAAGATCACAATTGGTGCCACTATTTATATCGCTTTCACTTGTGTAGTTTGGACACTTCAAGGGTGTGGAGATTCCAGGTTGCAGCAGAAAGAAAATGTAGGCGAAAGCCACTCCGGATTTGCACATAATGATTACCTCCATGACAGACCAGTCTTAGATGCGATCGATGCAGGTTTTCGTGCGGTTGAAGCCGATCTCATTTTACATCATGGGCAATTGCTGGTTGGACATGATCTTGCCGACACGATTCATACACTTCCCACACTAGCAGATTCATATCTTAAAGTAATTAGAGAGCAGATCCAGAAAGGCAAGATCGCCAAAAGCGAAAAGCCCTTTCTGTTGATGTTAGATTTCAAATCATCGGCAGCGCCATCAGTAGTTGCCTTGCAAAAACAGTTAAGTATCATTGCTTCCTTTTTAACTTTTCATGATGGCGAAAACTGGCATCAACGAGAGTTGTTGGTCTTTATCTCGGGAAATCGTCCGATTGATTTATTGAAAGGAGCTCCGCTGAAACGTCTGTTTATCGATGGCCGTCCTGAAGATCTTGAGAATGATTTTGATCCTGTACTCATGCCAGTTATAAGTGACCGACTTGGAAAGTGGACCCGTTGGAACGGGAAGGGTGAAATGCCAGTAGAGGATGCCACCAAAATTAAAGCCATGCTAGATGACTGTCATTCCAAGGGGTCTGAATTCAGATTCTGGGGTATCCCTGATTTTGAAGAAAGTTGGGAGCAGCTGGAAACACTGGGCGTTGATTGGATTAATACTGATAAGCTCAGTAGCTACGCTCAAAGCTACCCACGGTGATAGCTGGCGCGCAAGGTCTTTCCCACAGTTTTAGCTGTGCGTTTTAGCCCTTCGGGCGTTTTAACAAGGCGAGAAACCCAAGAAGCAATCCAACTGTAGGCCAGACTTAGTTGTCTCGCGACACAAAAAAAGGAGCGCCATTGGCACTCCCCTTATTTCTATTAGTCTCTACTTCTTTCAACGTTTAAAGATGTACCTGGTAATAAAAATTCCTTGCCCGTCGCTCGCACCTGAGTCGCTTTCGACTCCCGAAGTGACAAAGGCCAAGTCCCAGCCTTCAGATACCAGCTTATTGATACGATCAGTAATCAAGGCATCATTGGTAGCAATGTTTTGAAAATTGATCCCTGCGGCGCTGTAGAAATTAAGCAACTTTGATTCTGAAAATTGATCGATGCGCATCTCTTTTCGCTTCACCTCCTTCTGGTCACTCTTCTTACCGTCAACACGTTCGGTGGTCACTGCATCGACATTGGTCTCTTGTTGGGCTTCAACGATTCTTGATCTTCCAAGTCCCATTGGAACGATAGACTCGATGGTAGTAATGACTTTGAATTCTTGGGCTTCAGCAATTACTGCCGAAAATAAGAGGGCAATTGTTAAAAGTACTTTCATGGTTTATAGTATTAGTTGATTCCAAAAACTGAGCGAGAAAAAACACGCACTCATCGACCATAAACTTCCAACTACCGTGCCTGTTTCATAAAAAATCGTCACGTGAAATGGGGGATTTTCAACTAGCTCATGCGCAAAAAGCCAGTACTCAGTTTTAGCCAGTGCTCAAACCCAATAAAAGGCGGCAACCCTTAAGGCGTTTTAACTTGTGTCTCTTAATCAACGTAGCGTTTGAATCACTTAGTTGGTTCTACATCCTTAATTCCTACCGAAGAAAAAAAGTTATATCTTAAAAGCAGAAACTATATGACTATGTCGCAAGAGCCAAAATCACTGATTGAATATTTTTATCATTGGGAAGCCACAACTCCAAATAAGGTTTTTATGCGTCAACCATCTGGTTCAACCTGGAAGGAGATTACTTTCGCCCAAGCAGGAAACGAAGCCAGAAGCATGGTGACGGCCATGAAAGCCCTCGGATTGCAACCCAAAGCACATGTTGGTATCTACTCTAAAAACTGCTACCACTGGATCCTTGCAGATCTTGCCATTATGATGGGGGACTACATTTCTGTTCCATTTTATGCCAGTCTTCCTAAGGATCAACTGGCTCAAGTGATTGCACTTGGAGACCTTGATGCGATGTTTGCAGGAAAGTTGGACTCCTGGGGAGATAAAGGCGAGATCATTCCCGAAAACGTCAAAGTGATCAAGTTTCCGAACTACAAAGGCAATGCCGAAGTGACAATGGGCCATGATTGGAATGATTTGGTGGCCAAGCACGATGCCACAACCGAGAACTTTGTTTCTAACCTTGACGACCTATGGACCATTAAGTTTACTTCAGGGACGACGGGGACGCCCAAAGGAGTCATGCACATACATCGCACGCCTGCATTAATCATTGAAAACGAACGCAAGACCAAATGGCTTGGAATGTTTGAAATGAAGGCATATCGATTCCTATCTTTCTTACCATTGAATCATGTAGGAGAAAGACTTGGCCTTGAAGCTCCTGCACTTTCCACTGGAGGGACCATCTCTTTTGCAGACTCACTAGATACTTTCGCCAAAAATATTCAAGACACCCAGCCTACTCTTTTCTTTGCAGTACCTAGAATTTGGATGAAGTTCTATTTGGGCGTGCTTTCGAAAATGCCACAGAAGCGATTAGATATGCTGCTTAAAATTCCAATTGTATCGGGAATTATTAAGAAGAAGCTACGTACGGCACTGGGTATGAGAGATGTCGAAATTGCAGCTACAGGAGCCGCCATTACTCCAAAGTTCCTAAAAGATTGGTATGCCAAGCTCGATATCCATTTGGTAGAGGCCTATGGAATGACAGAAGTCTGTGGCTCTATGACCAATAGTCCTAAAAAGATCAATGCGCCATGGGATTCTGTAGGTAAAGCGATTCCAGGCGGAGAAGTAAAGATTCATCCTGATACTGGCGAAATCCTCATGAAGTCACCATACATGATGACGGGATACTATAAGAATCCAGAAAAGACCGCAGAAGAATTGGTCGATGGGTGGATGCACTCTGGCGATCGTGGTTCAATTGATCAAAACGGATTCTTACGTGTCCATGGCCGAGTTAAAGACGCCTTCAAAACTTCGAAAGGTAGTTATGTGACACCAAACAAAATGGAGGAGATTCTGTCAGACAATGATTGCATTGAGCAGTGCTGCGTTGCTGGTCTTGGAATTCCGCAGCCAGTATGTTTGGTCAACTTATCTGAGAATGCTAAGACCAAATCTAAAGAAGAAATCAATGCGCTCCTGCTTAAAGACCTAGAAGCCATGAATGCCAAGTTGGCCAATTTCGAAAGGGTTTCTACAGTAATTGTCAATAAAGATGTATGGAGTGTAGAAAATGATTTGATCACACCAACACTGAAAGTGAAGCGAGGTAAGATTGATGACATATACGGTCAAAAGTATTTGGGATGGCATGAATCAAAAGAGAAGGTCATTTGGGAGTAGGGACAAAGTAGGCGCGGATTGGAATCCGTCCTAACTTTGTCTAGGATGCTGGATTCTCGATTCTGGCGGCTGGACCAGCCAAAAAAGCACCTTAACCCACCAAAACTCGAGGACCATTGCAAGGCATCCTTACATAAAGCCATCTTTTTACAGATTACACAAGGATAAATGAGGTCTGGTAGATATGTTTGCGCCTTTCTTGGAAGTTACGACAACTTCCAGCCCAATAAGATTTAGTAAAGATGGGAAAAACACTATTTGAAAAGATCTGGGACGACCACTTGGTAGATACCATACCAAACGGCCCAAGTGTCTTATATATCGACAAGCACCTCATTCACGAGGTCACCAGCCCGCAAGCATTTGACGGGCTCAGAGCAAGAGGAATTGACGTTTACCGAAAAGAAAAAGTTCTGGCAACTGCCGATCACAACGTCCCTACCCTCGATCAGCACCTTCCAATCAAAGAAGCCTTGAGCCGCATCCAAGTTGAGAAGCTCACATCAAACTGCAAAGAGTTTGACATCGAGGCTTATACATTGAATCACGAGAACCAAGGTATCGTGCATGTGATTGGACCTGAGCTTGGTTTTACGCAGCCCGGCATGACCATGGTTTGTGGTGACAGCCATACTTCTACTCACGGTGCTTTCGGTAGCATTGCTTTCGGAATTGGAACTTCAGAAGTTGAGCAAGTTCTGGCTACACAGTGCATCATGCAATCCAAGCCAAAGACCATGCGCATTGAAGTAAATGGTGAACTTGGAAAAGGCGTTTATTCAAAAGACATCGTACTTTACATCATCGCCCAAATTTCGGCAGGTGGTGCAACCGGCTATTTTATTGAGTTTGCTGGTTCGGCAATCACCTCTCTTTCTATGGAGGCGCGCATGACCATTTGCAACATGAGTATTGAAATGGGTGCCCGTGGTGGACTCATCGCTCCAGACCAAACCACTTTTGATTATGTCAAAGGTAGAGAACGTGCACCAAAAGGCGCTGACTGGGACAATATGTTGGCCTACTGGAAAACCTTAAAAACCGATCCCGATGCTGAATACGACAAGGTATTGGTCTATGACGCAGCAGATATTGCACCTATGATTACTTACGGTACCAACCCTGGTATGGGCATCAAGGTATCAGAAAGTATTCCAAGCTATGAGGATCCAAAATCAGCTGGTGATGCTGCATCTTTGAAAAAGGCCATGGACTACATGGCGTTGGAAGCTGCAACTCCAATGTTGGGCAAAAAATTAGACTATGTATTTATCGGTTCGTGCACCAACTCACGTATCGAAGATTTGCGATTGGCTGCATCTTATATCGATGGAAAGCAAATTGCTGAGCATGTTACTGGCTGGGTAGTTCCTGGCTCAGCTCGTGTATTGAAACAAGCTTTAAAAGAAGGGTTGGATAAAGTCTTTACTGATGCTGGTTTTGAATTTCGGGGTGCTGGTTGTTCGGCATGTTTAGCGATGAACGACGACAAGATTCCGAAAGGCAAGTACTGTGTCTCCACATCCAACAGAAACTTTGAAGGACGCCAAGGACCTGGGTCTAGAACCTTCCTTGCAAGTCCAATGACTGCAGCTGCTTCAGCAGTAGCTGGGCAAGTAGTTGACGTAAGCACTTTAATCTAGAAAGCACATGGAACCATTTAAGAACTTTACTTCGACGGCCATTCCATTGCCCGTCACCGATATTGATACTGACCAAATCATTCCTGCACGTTTCCTTAAGGCGACGACAAGAGAGGGTTTTGGCGAAAACTTATTTAGAGACTGGAGATACTACCCAGATGATACCCCGAAAGATTTCGTTTTTAACGATTCAACTTACTCAGGTAAAATCTTGGTAGCTGGAAAGAACTTTGGTTGCGGATCGAGTCGTGAGCATGCGGCTTGGGCCATCCATGATTTCGGATTAAAAGTAGTAGTGTCGAGCTTTTTCGCCGACATCTTCAAAAACAATTCTTTGAATAACGGCCTGTTACCAATCACAGTTACACCTGAATTTCTAAAGAAAATTTTTGCTGCAATTGAAAAAAATCCGAAAGCTCAGCTAGACGTTAATCTGGACGATCAAAAATTGAGCATCCTAGATTCTGGCGAAAGTTTCACTTTCGACATCACTTCATACAAGAAGACTTGCTTGAAGAACGGTTACGACAACACCGATTACATCCTAAGTATTAAGGATAAGATTGTTGCTTATGAGGAAAAAAGAGCCGCCCAACTAGGCGTATAAGATAATAGAATGAAAAAGAAAATTGCAGTCCTAAGTGGTGATGGTATAGGACCAGAAGTTACCGCACAGTCTATCAAAGTGCTTGACACCATCGCTGAGCTTTTTGGTCATAAATTCACTTATGAAGAAGGCCTGGTCGGTGCCATTGCGATCGACGAAACTGGAGATCCATTCCCAGAGAAGACATTGAAGCTTTGCAACAAGTCTGACGCTGTGCTTTTTGGTGCGATTGGACACCCTAAGTATGACAATGATCCCAAGGCAAAAGTTAGACCTGAACAAGGTTTATTGAAAATGCGAAAGCAATTGGGTTTGTTTACCAATATTCGTCCGGTAAAGGCTTATGATTTGTTGAAAGACGCTTCTCCGCTTAAAGCCCATGTGATTCAAGATGTCGACTTTGTGGTGTTCAGAGAGTTGACCAGTGGGATTTATTTCGGAGAACCTCGTGGCAGATCTGAAGATGGAAATACAGCATTTGATACCTGTATCTATACCAAAGACGAAATCATCAGGATTACCAAACTAGCATTTGAAGCTGCAAAGCGAAGAAGCAATCACGTTACTTTAGTAGACAAGGCCAACGTTCTGGCAAGTTCTAGACTCTGGAGAGAAGTGGTTGTTCAGTATGCCAAAGAGCATTACTCTGACGTTCACTTGGACTTCTTATTTGTAGACAATGCTGCTATGCAATTGATCTTGAATCCCAGACATTTTGACGTGATTTTGACAGGAAACCTGTTTGGCGATATCATTTCTGACGAGGGTTCAGTAATCACAGGATCGATTGGTATGCTTCCATCGGCATCAGTTGGAAACAAGATTGCCCTTTTCGAGCCCATCCACGGTTCCTATCCTGAAGGCGCTGGTAAAGATATTGCAAACCCTATGGCTTCTATCTTATCGGCTGCAATGATGCTTGAAACTTCTTTTGGACTGGTTGAAGAAGCAAGGCTCATCGAAAGATGTGTGGAAACCTGCTTAGAAACTGGCTTTGTGACTGAAGATCTGGCGAAAGGTGGTAAGGCACAGAAGTGCAGTGCGGTTGGTGATAAGGTGGCAGAACTAGTGAGAGCGGCTAAGGTTTAGGCTACAGGCTTTAGGCTTTAGGCTACAGGCTACAGGCTACAGGCTCAGGTTTTAGGCGAAAAGCTTGTGACAAAAACTTGTTTGATTTACGATTGCAGATTGATGACTTACAATTTTTGATGTTCAAGGTCAAAAGACCAAACACTAAAAACAAAACTCTAATTAATCTAAGACCGAAATGACTTGGGCTGAAAAGCGCATGAGTTATTTCGGTTTTTTTTGTGAGGCAAGCTATCATGTGACCGTTTGATCGTAAAGATTAAAGCGAAAAGCTTACATCTTACCTCCTCATGCGCTTAGGTCCATACCACAACCAAAAGCCTGTAATGGTAAAGGTCAACAACGCGATACCCATAATCGTGGTGTAGATCAATTTGATCTGTCCGTTACTGGTATTGAAATAATTGTCTAATACAGAGCCATCGTGGACATTCTCAATAAAGTCTGAATGACGTTCCGAAACACTGAGGGTCTTTCCCGTGGCACCGTCGAGCTGGATACCATGGTAGCCTTCGAAGACAAACTTCACGATACCTTTTCCTTTTCGCACATCAATGCGATCTAAGTCTAAAGAGTGATTGGCATCTACAGAATCAAGTAAAACTTGACAAGCCATGAAATGCAATTGATCCAATGGCAACCAATCTTTGAGGTCACTTGAGGTCCCCTTATAGGTTTTCGCCAAAAGCACACCGTTGCTATGCTTTTTCCAACCGAGTAATAGTCCACTAATAGATATAAAAAAGAAAAAGATGAAAAGTGCGGCCCCTGTAAAGCGGTGTACCTTTCGAAAGGTGCGTAATACCTTAGCCTGGCTCTGTCTCTTAGTGGGTTGGGTCATTGTGGCAAAAGTACGCAAATCGCAAGTAGTGGAAAAGCCGAAGAGAAATTATGCATTGTGTGGAACGGATCTCCGATCCGTTAGAGAACGTATTTCGATCCGTTAGAGAACGTATTTCGATCCGTTTGCTATACAGATCGGAGGTCGGATCCTTATCCGACCGGAGGTCGGATCCACCTAGTTACTTAATACAGCCCTGTATCGCATTTCGCCTGCATGCAGCTTCGTAATGGCCGCGTTGATGTCGCTCATTGCAAATTCTTCGATTTGTGGTCTGATGTCATGCCTTGCTGCAAAAGCCAGCATCTTTGAGATTTCAATTGGGCTTCCAGTTGGTGATGCAGAGATTACGCGTTTTTTGCCCATCAAATATCCAACCCGCGCCTGCACTTCAGCAGCAACGCCAACAATGTGTAATACTCCGTTTGATCTCAATGTACCTAAGTAGGCATTCCAATTCAAAGGAGCATTGACGGTATCAAGGACCATATCCAACTTACCACGCATTCCTTTTAAGGCGTCTTTGTCGTGAGTGGATACGAAATGATGTGCCCCCATTTCTTTGGCCTTAGCTTCTTTGCTAGGACTGGTCGAAAACGCCGTTATCTCGCAACCCCATGCTTTGAGGAAGCCTAGAGCCATATGTCCGAGGCCACCGATACCAACTACGCCAACATGGTGCAGAGGTGTAATGTTATGTTGTAACAGTGGAGAGAAGACTGTAATGCCACCGCACAGTAACGGACCAGCCGACGGTAAGTGTAGCCCTTCAGGAATCGGGAAAGTCCATGAAGCTTGCGAACGTAGATGACTGGCAAAACCACCATGACGACCAACGATTGTCCCTTTGCTGCGGTTGCACAAGTTATGATCGCCCGCCATACAATCGTTGCAATGCAGACAAGACTCGGCTGTCCAACCAACACCAACTGTTTGGCCTACTTTGAGATGCTTTACGCTTTCGCCAAAAGCAACGACCTTACCAATAATCTCATGCCCAGGAACCAATGGATACACTGCATTTCGCCAATCGTTATCGATCAAATTGGTATCACTGTGGCAAAGTCCACAATGTAGAACTTCGACATCAACTTGATCTTGACCAATTGCTCCAAGTTCATACTCATACGGTTTCAATGCGGCTCCTTTTTCGTAGGCTGCCCAGGCGTTTACTTTCATGGCTAATAATTTATGCTATAATATCGTTGGTTTGGTGGAAGAAGGAAAGAAAAGATGTGAGAAAACCTTAGATCACGATTACTGTCCACTGATCAAGATAACCATTCATTAAGCTCAGGTTTTTCTAACTTCGCCCAGTTTTTACTTTATGGCCAAAAGACAATCAGACGAACTGGGTACGCAACCCATTAAGAAACTCATCATTGCGCAATCAGTTCCAGCTGCTATCGGCATTTTGGTGATGTCTTTGAATTTGATCATTGACACGATTTTCGTCGGGAACTACATTGGCGCTGTTGCCATCGCAGTGATTACGGTTGTATTGCCCATCGTATTTCTAATCGCTTCGGTTGGAATGGCAGTAGGGGTTGGCGGATCTTCCATTATTAGTCGGGCCTTGGGTGCTGGTGACAGCGAGAAAGCCAACCTTACATTTGGCAACCAGATCATTCTTTCAATGGGACTGGCCATTGGTCTTGCCATACTGGGATTGCTATTTCAAGAAGAGGCACTTAAACTTTACGGAGCTGCGGGCGAAATTCTGGAGCCGGCAAAGAAATTCTATCAGATCTTAATGTGTGGGGTTCCATTCTTGGCATTTATGATGACGGGGAATCCTGTAATCAGATCTGAAGGAAAACCGAAGTTTGCGATGATGGCCATGATCTTGCCTTCGATTGCAAACATCTTGATGGATGCCTTGTTTATCGTGGTCTTTGGATGGGGTATTGAAGGCGCAGCATATGCCACGGTGATTTCCTATTTCGTCTCATTCTTGTTCATGGCTTGGTTTTTTCTTACCAAAAGCGAAATCAAGCTTTCTTTCAAATACCTGCGATTGGATTGGCCAATCATGAAAGAGATTAGTAAACTAGGTGGAGTAACTCTAGCAAGACAAGGTGTAGTGAGCGTCTTATCAATCGTCTTGAACAACGCATTGTACAGTTACGGTGGTGCAAATTCACTTGCAATTTACGGCATCATTAGCCGTATGCTGATGTTTGCTCTCTTCCCAGTCATGGGTATTGCTCAAGGATTTATGCCCATCGCTGGCTACAACTACGGCGCCAATTTGAAACCACGCGTCAAAGAAACCATCAACAAGTCCCTTTTGTATGCCACAGGTTTGGCCTTGATTGTGTTTGCGATCATCATGTCATTTCCAGATGTCATTGTGCGGGTGTTTACCAATGATGCTGATATTTTGGCTGAAACTCCATCGGCATTAAGGATTGTATTTGCTGCTACTCCGCTCATTGCCATTCAGTTAATTGGTGCATCATATTTTCAATCGATTGGAAAAGCTAAACCAGCTTTATTTTTGACTTTGACCAAGCAAGGCTTCTTCTTGATTCCATTGATTTCAATCTTGCCACAGTTCTTTGGAATCTTGGGTGTCTGGATTGCATTCCCCATTGCAGATTTATTATCAACCGCAATCACCGGGTACTTCTTAAGACGGGAGGTACAGCGCACGCTTTAGAGTTGGCCTGCGGCCAACAAAAAAACCAGATAAGATATTTTAAGCTATTGAAGAAGTTTCTTTTCAGCGCTTTGAGTCTCAACTTGTGTCTCCAGTTGCCCCAATGCTGATTGCTTTAGTGATGACAAAGGACCAAACTAGCTGATGGTAGCCCCGGGTCTTGGCCCGGTGAACAAATGAAGACGGATTGTCGGAGTACCAGAGGCACTCCTGAAAAAACGATTTCAACATAAATTTCACGTTGGGCGATCAAATGTGTACTTGGAATCAAACTCAACGTTATGGTTCTCCAATACATCTTCATACTCTTCGACAAAGCCACCAAATCCGCAAATTTTGAAAAAAAGTCACCTCATTCTGCTAACCTTTTGCTTTGGCTTTGAATCAAATCTTCAGGAGTACCGCTGGTACTCTTGACTTTGATCGCATCTATACCCCGGGCCAAGACCCGGGGCTATGATCAAGAGTACCGCTGGTACTCAGTAGCAGCAAACTCATTGACCTGCTTTGGCTTTGTCTACCATATCTTTTACATCTTTCAAAAGCTGCTTGGCATCATAGATGATTCCATCTTTAATGGTAGTTTCAACACCACCAACTCTTTCAACATCACCGGTTTCATCGTTAAGCTTAACTGCTCCAGTTCCATAAAGAACCTTCATGTTCTCGAGCGGATTTTCGCCTACAATCAACATATCGGCTAAGAAGCCAGGTCTGATCACTCCGAAATTGATTTCTGTTCCGAGCGGTTTGTGAACCTCTTGAGCACCATGCATGGTAGCAGATCTGATCACCTCTAGCGGATGGAACCCTGCCTCTTGCAGCATCTCCATTTCTAAGATTGTACCAAAGCCGTATAGCTGGTAGATAAATCCAGAATCAGAGCCAACTGTTACTTTTCCCCCTTTGTTTTTGTAATCATTTAAGAACGACATCCATACCCGATAGAAATTTTTCCAAGCTACCTCATCGGCAGTGGTCCAATGGAACCAGTAGGATCCATGAGCATCACGGCTTGGTTTGTAATACTCGTGCATCGCTGGCAATGTGTAGATGCTGTGCCAATCGGCATTTCGAGCCATCATCACATCTCTTCCAGCGCTGTATATCGTCATCGTAGGATTGATATAAAAATCCAGCTCCAAGAACTCATCAATCAACTTGTTCCACTCCTCGCTTCCTCGTGGGTGAATGATGTCCCACTGCCTTGCGACTTGTCCGAAACGATGCTGCTCATCCATGTAGTTCATGTCGGCTGGCCAAGGTTGCACGCTGTGATCCTTATATAATGACTCAAATAGACCATAGTAATGGGTCATGCTGGTCATTCCCAATCGAGCGGCATCGATGGCATTCATATTACCTACACCCATTTGTCCAAGATGGGCAGTTTGTCCCATGCCGAGCTTGTTGGCTTCGTCAATGAGCGCTTCCATAACTGGTGGCCATTCGGCTCCGAGTTTAAGTCCGTCAACGCCTTTCGCTTTGGCATAACGTACCCATTCGCGAGCATCATCAGCGGTTAGAACTTTTCGCCCTTTCCATTCTGCACCAGAACCTGGGCGTTGGAATGAAATGATTCGAGGGGCGGTGATTGCATTTGCGGCAGATCGAGCCTTTTCATGAAGTGACCATTCTAACGGGCCGTCGGGAACCCCTCTCACGGTTGTGATGCCATGACCTAACCAAAGTTTGTAAACGTATTCAGCTTCTGGAGCTTTGTCTCGCCCACCCGTGTGTACATGTAAATCAACAATGCCTGGCATTACATATTTGCCTGTGGCGTCAATCTCTTTGGTGGCGCCAGTTGGTCTACGGCTTTCCTTAATGGCTAATTTCGGGGCACCAACCACTTTGATATCGGTAATGATGTTGTTTTCGATTACTATGTCTACTGGCCCAGTTGGCGGACCGCCAGTTCCATCAATTAAGGTGGCTCCTCTGATAATGAGCCTTTCAAATGGGCCTTCACCTTCTGCTCGGTCGGGTGCTGGGATAACCAGCTTCTCGCTGTAGATTAATTCGTTTTGTTTGGGGTCGATTGGAGTGACTGTCTTCTTCTTTTTTCGCTGGCCGAAAGTTGCCGTGGTTAATGCCAGCAAGAGACAGACACCCAGCCACCTGTTCACGATTCCTTGTATTTTCATTGCTTGGAAGTTTGGTTGTTAAGAAGTTAATGAAAAAAAACGGAATTGCAGGAGAGATGAAACTTGGAGGCTGAAAGCTTCTATATGAAAGTTAGCAGTGAGATAAAAAATCTCTCGCAAAGACATTAAGAAAATTACTTGTATGGGTGAGATATTGATTTGTATGGGTGAGTTAATTTAAGAACGCAGGTTCCTGCGGAACAGAAAGCAAGCACGCTGTTTTATTCCATCAGACTTATAGAGGGCAGCATTTTTGCAATCAGAGCTACTGGATTCTGGACGATTTTTAAAAATGCGCATTGCAATGCGGCCCTACTGTGATCTAAATCTTATCGAGCTCATCGACTTTTGCATCAATGCGATCAGCGATTTTTTCCTTGAGTTCTTTGGTTTTTTCTATCTTCTTTTCGATACGTTCTCGCTGCTCGTCGCTCTTCACTTCTTTCAGTTCTTCGTTGCCCTTTTTGATCTTCTCTTCTACGTCTGCCAACAATTCTTTCCTTTTCTCTATACTCTCTGCTTCTTCAGCTTTGTCAAAAATCAGATCTTCAGGAAGGTTCTCTTTGTTTTCGTCTATTAAAGTTGATCGATGCTTTTTAGGAATAAAGACGGTCTCCCCAACTTGCCTTTGATTCACAAAACCAGGGGAGACGATTTCGATACCTGCCTCATGCAATACATCAATTACATGTCCAGTAAGTCTAGATTTTGAACTGACAATAGACTTTACATTCTCCAGCAAACCATGCACTCTGTACACGATTGAAAAATCACCAAGAGAAACGATATGAACGAAAGGCTCTATGAGTCCGCAATCATTAGCAGCCTTGAGAAGTGCTTCTTCAATTTTAATTCGGTTTACATCATAACCCAATGAACACTCTACACTAATGATTGTACCAGATTGACGTGTAACCTTAACCGAATTATTGGCCAAGCTCATGTTTGGTAAAGTAGTGAGATCTCTATCAATGGTTTGAATCTCAGTGTGAAACAAACCTTGTTCAGTGACTCTACCGAAAATGCCATCAACCTCTATAAAGTCTCCAGGCTTAAAGCTATTTCTCAGTTTGAGTGCTATTCCTGCAAAACCATTTCCAATGAACGTAGTGGCACTAAGACCTAAGACGGCAGAAAGCACAATACCGATGAGACTGGTCAATTGCCCTTTCTGATCAGAATCCATGGGGAGTGCCAATATTACACTCAGGATTCCAATGAAGGCAATTAAAGAAAGCACAATTGATTTGATCAGTGCTTTATCTGTTTTCCCTTTGGCTTGTCTTTCGAGTAACTTCTTGGAAAACACATATAGTCCGTAAAAGACAATACCAGTTAATAAGGTCGGATACCAGTTTTCGAATATGCTTTTCAAAATGTCCATAGCACATAATAATGAATGGCTGGTAAAATTCCAAGAAGGCAACGCTGCATGGACTCAGGAAACTAGATGCTGCACACTAGGTACTGGCTTATGTTCTGTTGTTTGCTAATTGATCTTCTTCAAATTATAACAAAATCTCTGAAATTTTCTCGATTGATCAGTTTGCTACTTGCGTCGTAAGTTTTTAAAAATGTCTTAGAAAATCTGGCATTTGATTTCGGATTCCATTTGAACTCATATGCTGCCAAATTCAAACCGTTTTGTTCTACATAATCAATTTCCTGTTGTTGTGTAGTTCTCCAAAAATGCGGCTTAGCAAACGTTACCTTGTAGCCATTCTGCTTGACCCTTTCTGAAACTAGAAAATTCTCCCATAGCATTCCAATATCATTTCTGGTATCCAAACTTCCGAATTCGCCAATTACTGCATTCCTAATTCCGTTATCATAAAAATAAACTTTCCGACCTCGCTTTATTTCATTCCGAACATTCCTGCTGAAAGCCCTTAATCTAAAAATCACATAACCCTTCTCAAGAATCTCAATATATCTTTGAACAGTATCTTTTGAAATTGACACCAATTGGCTCAATTCATTATAATTCACTTCACTTCCGACCTGCAAAGCCAAACCTTGAACAAGCTTTTCTAAAACTTCGGGCTTTCTAATTTCTCCATGTGATAGAATATCCCGGTACAAGTAACTGTTAATCAAATCCCTCAAGACTACTTTCTCTTCTCCATTTTCACTATTTATCACTTCTGGATACATTCCATATATTAACCGATTCTCCAAATTCTGTTGTGCTTTGAGATATCCAATATGATTTTCGTACTCCTCCCAACTTACTGGGAATAGCTCATACTCCCACTTCCTTCCCGTTAAAGGCTCACTCAGCTCATTAAATAAGTCAAAAGAAGAAGAACCGCTTATCCAAAGTTGTACATCTTTGAATTGGTCCGCTATAATTTTCAAGGTCAAACCTATACCCTTTATTCGCTGGGCTTCGTCCACAAAAACGATTTTCTTTCCTCCTATCAACTGCCTTATTTTTTCGGTGTTGGGAGAGCTAAGTTCAGATCTAACAGAAGGGTCGTCTCCATCAAAGAAAGCATAATCCTTTCCTTGGAGCTGATCGAGTATTAAAGTGGTCTTGCCAACTTGACGAGGCCCGACTATCAAAATCGCTTTCCCTCTACCGATTTTACCTTGAACAGAAGAAGTGAGAGTTCTCAAAATCATCTTCAAATATACTGAACGGATTTTATAATAGCCAATTACTATGTTTATAAGCTATCGTAAAAGCTGAATATTATGTTTTGTGCCATATCTCCTAATTATCCGCATACCATATTCATAAGCACTGGAACAACGGTTCTGGCATTGACAAGTTTCAGAGTGCAAAAGCCCAGTGTCCAGCCTCCAATCTCTGACTGCTAAATGCAGACCTCTTTAAGTCTAAAAGAGTTTTGCGAGCTTACCGACGTTGCTCAGCAACCTGTGGGCTTAAATTAGCTCGTCCATACAAGTCAATAGCCACCCATACAAATCCTTAGCTCTTGGCGTCTTTGCGTGAACATTTTTATCACCCTGGCGTCAACTTCCATATAGAATTATCTGCGCATAGCGCATCACATACTCCTTCTATACTTCCCACCAACAGCAAACAACGCATCGGTGATTTGTCCTAGAGAACAGACTTTCACGCATTCAATCAAGGCGTCAAATACATTGCCATTGGTCAGTGCGATCTCTTGCAATTGCTTCAATGCAATCTCTGCATCTTTGCCCCCTAGGCTGTGAAGTGCCTTCAAATTGGTAATCTGCATTTCCTTCTCTTCAGTAGTTGCACGAATTACCTCCTCTGGAATGATCGTTGGCGAACCGTCGTCTGACAAGAACGTATTCACACCTATAATTGGAAACTCACCTGTATGCTTGAGCATTTCGTAGTGCATACTTTCTTCCTGAATCTTGCTGCGTTGATACATGGTTTCCATGGCACCAAGTACTCCTCCCCTTTCGGAAATGCGGTCAAACTCTGTCATCACGGCTTCCTCAACCAAGTCGGTGAGCTCCTCGATAATGAATGATCCTTGCAGCGGATTTTCATTCTTAGATAAGCCCAACTCGTGATTGATGATCATCTGAATCGCAACTGCACGCCTTACACTTTCTTCGGTTGGAGTGGTGATTGCTTCGTCATATGCATTGGTGTGCAAGGAGTTACAATTGTCATAAATCGCATACAGTGCTTGAAGCGTAGTTCTAATATCATTGAACGCAATCTCTTGTGCGTGCATGATCTTCCCGATGTCTGAATGTGGTACTTCAGCTTTTGGGAGCGCGCATTGGCTTTGTACTTGAACTTCATGCTTTCGCCCAATTCTTCTAGCCACCCTACCAATCCTGCGTATTCTGGATCGACTCCATTGGAGAAGAAAAAAGGATAGGTTTGGTGCGATATCATCAATGTTCATTCCGCGAGACAGATAGTTTCTACGAAAGTAAAACCGTTTGATAGCGTAAATGCTAATTGCGATATTGGGTTGGCACAGCCTCAGCAATGTGGTATCCAGAAATCGAAACCGAGTAGAAATTCCTCACCGCGTGATCGATGAAGTACTGCTGTACGTCTCCCATCAATTTAAGCGAAAACTCAGCCGAAAAGATGCATGTGTTTTGTGCCTGATCTTCTTTGAGAATGTCGGCTTGTACTGTTCCTCTCACCGACTTCAATGCTTTGGCCTTTAACTCGGCCGTAAATATCTGCCTCCAATACTTGATCTCCAGTTAAACCCAAAAGCATCAACCCGAGGCCATCATTTCCTTCAGGAATTTCCTCTAGATAAACAGGTCTTTTTAACCCATTATCGTCATAAACCTCCTTGAATTTGGCTTCAACGCGGCCTCTAATCCATGCTCGGTAATGTACTTTTCGCATTGCTGATCAATGGCAGCATTCATAAAGAAAGCAGCAATGGTTGCAGCTGGACCCGTTGATCGTCATCGACACCGAAGTTTTAGGGTCACAAAGATCAAAAACCAGAGTAAAGTTTCTTAGCGTCGTTAAGTGATGAAATGTTTACACCCTGAGTTTCCGACTTTGCCATAAATATCTGGCCTATGATCGGGGGTCATTGCCGTATAAGGTTACTGAGTCAAACGCGGTCGAAAGTCTTTTTGCAGGCAAGTTTATGCGAAAGGTAATGGAAGCGTTTGTTGGTGCGCTCTGGTCCGCCCTCACCAGCAAACATTCTAGTTGGATCTTCTCCTGATCTTTTGAATGGAAAAACGCCAGCTGTGAACGGGAACTCACCAGGAACATTTTCTTGCATGGCCCAACGTAGGATTTCGCCCCAATCTTTGAACTTTGGCAATACTACTTTGGGTATCTTATTGTGCCGAAAGCGTTGTGGTGTAGTTAGATACTTTGATTTCGCGATCTCGTACTTTTGTATACAAACTCTTCTCCGGTATAAGCAGCTTTCTTGTCTTCCAACCATCCAAGATATCGATGGCATCCTTCGAAAGTGACTGGTGCAGGTCTTTGGATAGGTTCTCCAACTCAGCAGCTGTTTCTTCACCGACCAGCTTGATGGTGTTGCGCACTGAGAAAAGTTTCGAGCCAAATCGCTTTGCTCTTCAGCTTGCTGGTCGTAGTTCCTAATGGTGTCTGTGATTTCGCTCAAATAGCGTACTCTTGCTGGTAGGTATGATGTATTGCTTTTCGCTTTCACCTTCAGAAAGTTGACTAAGCTCCTCATCCTTAAGCAAGCGCTTCATCAGCTCATTAAAGAAAGCATTAACTCCCGGATCGTTAAATTGGGAAGCAATGGTGCCGAAAACCGGCATTTGATCTGGATTGGTCTCCACAAATCGTGGTTTCGTTGATACTGCTTTTTGACATCCCTAATGGCATCTTGAGAGCCCCGCTTATCAAACTTGTTGATGACGATCAAATCGGCAAAGTCCAACATGTCAATTTTTTCGAGCTGAGATGCAGCACCAAATTCGGGTGTCATGACATAAACTGAAAGGTCGGCGTGATCAACAATCTCTGAGTCTGACTGACCTATCCCAGAAGTTTCCAGTATGATGAGTCGAAGCCAGCATTTT
>CANNZV010003989.1:226480-250065 GCA_947561585.1 Caprella mutica
ACTCCAGTCCAGTGATGTCATGATCCCAAAGATATACCTTCACTTTTTTGATCAGTTCGGCATCGTGTGCTCTTTCGCTATCCAACCAGAATACAGTTGGAGACTTGGTGGCTTTTGCTCTTGAAACTGCAAGTTTTACCCAATCTCTGATAGGTGCGTCTTTTACTTGACACATGCGCCAGATATCTCCAGTGTTCACTTCGTGCCGAATTAAAGTAGCTCCACTTTCGTCCACAACTCGTACGATTCCACTTCCCGACATTTCAAAAGTCTTGTCATGTGAACCATACTCTTCAGCTTTCTGAGCCATCAATCCTACGTTAGGAACAGTGCCCATGGTAGTTGGATCAAAAGCACCGTGCTTCTTACAAAAGTCGATGGTCTCTTGGAAAACACCTGCATAAGAGCTATCGGGAATGACCGCTAAAGTATCCTTAGTATTTCCATCTTTGTCCCACAGCTGACCAGAGTTTCTGATCATTGCGGGCATTGAAGCATCAATGATTACATCACTTGGCACATGCAGGTTGGTAATTCCTTTATCAGAATTTACCATTGAGATAGCTGGTCCGTTTTTCAAAGCAGTTGCAACATCGGCTTCAATTTCGTCGCGTTGCGCAGCTGGTAATTCTTGAATACTTTTCAACAAGTTCCCTAAACCATTGTTGACGTTTACACCTACGCTTTCCAATGCTTTTCCGTGCTTACTGAAGACATCCTTAAACCAAGTCTTAACAGCATGTCCAAAAATGATGGGGTCAGAAACCTTCATCATGGTAGCCTTCATGTGCAATGAATATAACAAGTCATTGTCCTTTGCATCTTTAATGGTTTGCGCAAGAAACGCTGTTAGGGCTTTTCTACTCATAACAGTAGCGTCAATGATCTCCCCGGCAAGTACAGAAGTCTTCTCTTTCAAAACTGTAACAGTGCCATTTTTGGCAACAAACTCGATGCGCACATCACCGGCTACTTCAACAGTTAATGACTTTTCGTTGTTGGCAAAATCACCCGCATACATCGTGGCTACTTTCGTCTTAGATTTAGAAGACCAAACCCCCATTGAATGCGGATTTTTTCTGGCATACTCCTTAACAGGCTTTGGGGCACGGCGGTCAGAATTACCTTCTCTTAATACTGGGTTTACTGCACTACCTTTTGCAGAATCATATAGCTTTCTCACTTTCCTCTCCTCATCGGTTTGAGGATCATCTGGATAGTTTGGGATTGCAAACCCATCTTTTTGTAGCTCGTCAATTGTAGTCTTCAATTGTGGTACTGATGCGCTAATATTTGGCAATTTGATAATGTTGGTCTCTGGAAACTGAGTTAACCTTCCTAATTCCGAAAGTGCATCTTCAACTCTTTGCTCAGGCTTCAGATAATCTGGAAATTTAGACAAGATTCTACCTGCCAAAGAAATATCGGCTAAATCGATCTCCACATTACAGTGTGATGCAAAAGCTTTGATTACTGGAAGAAGAGAATAGGTTGCGAGAGCGGGAGCCTCATCAGTTTTAGTGTATATGATCTTTGCCATTAGGTTTCAATAGGTAGAACTTAAATCGACTTTACGAAAAACCACGATTTACAAAAGCGCTTTTTCCAATCGCGAAAGTACTGCTTTTTTAGCTAAGCCGAAAGCGAATTTAGAGAGCGAATTTTATTATGCAACTTCACTCGCAATACAACATCAGAATTGCGTTCTTGGTTCTAGAAATTGACACCAGATGAAAGACAAGATTTTAAACGAAGAGCACAAGATGTTTAGGAGTGCAGTACAAGCATTCATCAAAAAGGAAATCACGCCGTATCATGCCCAATGGGAAAAAGATGGCGTGGTAAGCAGGGAAGTTTGGAAGAAAGCGGGTGCAATGGGGATGCTTTGCATGGATATGCCTGAGAAATACGGCGGTATGGGAATCAAGGATTTTAGATACAATGCCATTGTCGTAGAAGAAATGACCCGAGCTGGTGCGCATGGACCAGGTTTTGTGCTACAAAATGATGTGATGGCTCCGTATTTTGATTCGTTGTTTAATGACGAGCAAAGGGAGCGCTTTTTACGTGGAATCGTTTCTGGCGAAATCATAACGGCTATTGCAATGACTGAGCCCGACACGGGAAGCGACCTTTCGGCAGTACGTACTTCGGCTGTAAGAGAAGGTGATCATTACATTCTGAATGGTTCTAAAACCTACATTACAAACGGCATACTGAGTGATCTTGTCATTGTGGTAGCGAAAACCAATCCCGACGAAACCCACAAAGGCATGAGTCTATTGATCGTGGAACGTGGCATGGAAGGATTTGAACGGGGGTAAGAATCTAGATAAGATTGGAATGCATGCTCAGGATACTGCTGAGTTGTTTTTCAACAATGTAAAAGTCCCTGTAAAGAACCTAATTGGAGATGAAGGCAATGGTTTTTATTATTTGATGCACAACTTGCCTCAAGAAAGGCTTTCAATTGCAGTTGGCGCAGTTATGGGTGCAGAAAGAATCTTAGCAGAAACCCTAGAGTTTGTGAAGCAGCGAAAAGTGTTTGGAAGACCAGTATCTAAGTTTCAGAACACGCGCTTTAAAATGGCTGAAATGGCTACAGAAATTGAAATCGCTCGCACGTTTGTCGATGACTGTATCTTAGAGCTAAACGCTAAAAACCTCACCAATGAAAGAGCTTCTATGGCCAAATATTGGTGCTCTGATTTGGGTAATAAAGTTGTTGATGAATGCCTCCAGCTTCATGGTGGTGCTGGATACATGAGTGAGTATCCAGTTGCTCAAGCCTTTATGAATATGAGAGTCAATCGTATTTTTGGCTGGTACCAATGAGATTATGAAAGAGATCATTGGAAGATCGATGGGATGCTGACTTGTATGGGTGATATAGGATGCAAGAAGCTGGTTACTGGAAGCTGGATGACTTGTAGAGGGAGATAGAGCTTTTAGCAGCTAGCGGCTAGGATTTGTAGGGGCGAAAACTTGCAAGGTGACAAAGATACTTCTATATGGAAGTTGACGCCAGGACCGAGCGTCGGACCGGCTCAAATTTGAACTGAGCTACAATCAGTTCGAAAGAGCTTTCTTAATAATAGCTAAGGATTTTGATTCAAGAGGCAATTTCAGGGCTGCCTCTTGACCTTTGGATGACATCTTGGCCCAAGTTTTCTGTAAAATGCTTATGACCTTATCTTCGGGATGTTTTACTGCGAAAGGTAATAAGTAGTCGGCCAGAAAAACAAGACAGATCACATCTTCCAAAGTCTGTGTTTCTGGATCAGACTGTAACTTCTTTTTCTGAATTAGAAATTTGACGCGCTCGATCACATTTTCTTCAAAGTTGTTCTTTTTTAGAATTGTTTCGGTTTTGTCAGCATGAAACTGTTTAAGGCTGTTGCGCCACTTATGATACCCAACTTTCCCCAATGGGTAAGATGCCCTTGGAACTTCCCAGCGACAAATGTGCTGAGCTCTGGCAGCAATTTGAAGTGGAATGGAAGCCTCTGAACAAAAATCCATTAAACAGGCTGTCATTCTTTGCGAGTAGATCAATTCTTTGGGCTGCTTGCTTTGGCCTACAATTTCCAAGTTGGGGTCTTGGCTATTTGCTAGATCAATAGCCGCTATGGCTCCTTTAAAATTTCCCATAGGGTTTGGCATTAGTCTCCAAAAGATACACCTAAAGCACGAGCGCTTTTGACCAAGTAATGACTTGGGTCTACTATTTTATAGTCTTTAATGGCCTCAGTAATTGGCACTGCGACCAACTCATTATTCTGGAACGAAACCATCTTCCCAAACTGTCCAGTCTTCACCAACTCAAATGCTTTGACTCCCATAGTTGAAGCCAAGATTCTGTCAAAAGCTACAGGAGTACCACCGCGCTGTGTATGACCAAGTACGGTGGTTCTAATTTGCGCTTTGCATCCCGCTTCTTCCAATGCTCCTCTGAGAAAGTTTCCAATTCCACCCAGTTTCAAATGTGGATCGCCTTTATCAATAGCAGCTACACCGATTTGTCCCTTCCCGGCAAGCGTTGCACCTTCGGCAATAACGATGTTAGCAAAACCTCTTCCTTTTTTATATCGCTTGTTCAGTTTCTTTACGATCTTCTCAATACTGAAAGGAATTTCAGGAATCAAGCAAACTTCTGCACCACCAGCAATCGCTGTATGTAAAGCAATCCATCCTGCATCTCTCCCCATCACTTCCATGATCATGACGCGGTGGTGACTTTCGGCAGTTGTGACCAGCTTGTCAAAGCTTTCGGTAGCAATTTGTACTGCAGTAGAAAAACCAAAGGTAAGATCTGTAGCAGATAGGTCGTTGTCAATGGTTTTGGGCACACCAACTATATTCATACCCCTTTCAAACAATCCTTGAGAAATGCGCTGTGATCCATCGCCACCAATATTGATTACGGCATCAATACCCAGCTTCTTAATGCGTTTGATAAGTTCCTTAGATCGATCGATGGTTTTCCACTTTCCATTCTTGTCTTGAACTGGAAATTCTAAAGGGTTTCCTTTGTTGGTGGTTTTCAAAATGGTGCCCCCTTTTACATGGATACCCGAGATTTTGCTCTTGGTAAGTTTAACGATTTCTTGGGGATCAGAATAGACGCCGTTGAAGGCTTCAATACTACCGTAAGCTTCCCAGGTACCATCGTAAGCGGCAGCTTTCGCTACACCACGAATCACAGCATTTAAGCCAGGGCAATCACCGCCACCGGTTAAGACCAGTACTTTCTTTCTCATAGTTAAAGATAAGGGAGGAATCTGAAATCTGGACCCAGTTTTGGTATTCTTGAGTCAAAATTTGAAGATTTTTAGCGGGTAATAATTTGTAGCAGTAGGTTAATAGAAGACAACCTCGCAGTACGGATTAAAACTTCTAAACTCATTGATACGTTTGCTTGTAAGTTTGGTATTGTAGCAATTCAACAGCTTTAGATCTCGTAGATTGGCTAAACTTTTCAATGTCTTTACATTGGTGTTGAAAACGGCAAGTTCCCTTAAGTTTTTTAAGTAAGCAATGGGCTTGAGATCTGTTACTTGTGTACCTGAGCAAGAAAGATTCTCAACTAAAGTAAGGCGCATTAAAGGCTCTAAGGACTTCACTGGAGTGTTATCAATATTTAGGTTACGAAGGCCTGTTAGGTTCTGCAAGGCACCAAGATCCTCAATTGGATTTTTAGAGAGATCTAAAACTCTGAGTTTTAAGTGATTGCGAAGCGGCAAAAGATTTGAAATGCCATTGCTCGAAGCGTTTAATTCACGTAAACGTTTCAATTGTATCAGTGGCCTCAAATCGCGAAGGCCACGATTATTTGAAATATCAAGCACTTTGATTGTAGTAATCTGATGCAATTGTACTTGATTGGGCGACGGCGGAATAGATAGCTTATCTCTGAATACCTTTTGCCATTCCACAGAAAGTGCGTCCCACCAATCAAACAACTCAAATGTCTTATAGAGCACCAAAGCATCCATATCATCAAGAACCTCTTGGGCAACGCGATCATTGCAAAACGGTGTTTTATTGAGATCGATATAGGTCAATGAGGGAAGGTCTTTCAACGGAACGATGTTACCCACCTGGCTGCTTTTTGCAATCAGACGTTCCAAATTGTTGGACTTTTCTAACGGTCTTAAATCACTTACAACTGTATTAGAAATATCAAGCTCTTGTAAATTCCTAAGGCCAGCCAACACTGAAAGGTCTTTAATGGCAGTTCCATTTAGGTTGACTTCCCTAAGGTTGACCATTTCGCCAAGAGGCTTCAAATTTTTAAACTCACGCTGATTACTCAAATCCAGAGTTTTCATATTGACCAAACTGTGTAAGGCTTCTGAACTTGGACTCTTTTGACTGGTTGGATCAGAAATCAAAAAGTTGCGCCATTGTTGAGGTAGATCATTCCACCATTGGCTCAATTGAGCAGATTCATAGATTACCAAAGTATTGGGGTGGGCTGCTTTGAACTCCTGCACGTTGTCTTTAGTTAGCAGGGTGTTTTCACAAACCACTTTTTCAAGCTTGGGCATTTCGCCCAAAATCTTAAGGTCGCTCACTTTGGTCCCTTCTATATTAAGCTCTTTAAGGTTTGCCAAACCGCTTAAGGGCTTTAGCTTGATGACTCGAGAATTTCGTAAGTTCAAGTACTCAAGATCTGCCATCTCTGCTATTGGCGAAAGATCTTCAAAGTCGGCATCTTCCAAATCTAAATGAACGAGATTTTTAGATTGAGTAAGACCATTTAAGGATCTGATTCGAGTTCCTTTTCCGTGAAAGATCAAGAGTGAGATTTCACTTAAAGGACTTAAATCTGTGATGTCGGTATTGTTGGCTTTAAAAGTCTTCAATGCCTTAAAACTGGCCGCAGCAGAAATATCTGTTATTCTGGTTCGAGAGATGTTTAGTTCTTTGAGGCTATTGGCAAACTTTAACGGCGTTAAGTCTCTCACAATAGTTTCAGAAATATCCAACTGCTCCAATTTTAACAAGTTACGTAATGCAGAAATGTCCTTAATCGCTGTCCCAGCCAGATTCAACTTTCTTAGTTTATCGAGCTTATCAAGAGCACTGAGGTCTCTGATGTCACTCCTGCGAGACAAGTTCAGCTCAGTTATTCTGGTAATGTTCTTAAGATCTTTGTAGAAGTTGTCGTTAATAGTAACAATTGAGTTTGCATCATTAACCAAGGCAGAATCCTCAATCATTATGTTGGGTTCTGCGAGAAGTAGGTCACCAAATGTAAGTCCATCCTCCAGTCTAAGCCTAGGGCCAAAATAGCTTTTCCACTCGTAGCTTAAGGCGTTCCACCAATTGGCGAGCTCCTTGTTTTCATTGACTTTGGTAGTGTAGATGCTAACGATTTTTAGTTCGCCAGAATTTGGATCCAGGTTAATCTCAGCAAATCTGATTTTGTTATTAATGACTTGCTCGCCATTAACTTTTGTTCCTTGAAGTTCTCTTATGAATTCGACTCTAAAGACATTCTGACCTTTTTCATCCAGAAAGTGATCTACGCGATCAACATTAAATTTGAACTTGACATCTCTGAAGAAAAATTCAACGTCTTTAAGATAGGCTTGGACGTTTTTATTAGTCACTGTGGATCGCTCAGCTTCTAGATCATCTTCAATCTGTACCTTATCATCTTTAAAAACTTTGAGATAACTCTGATTGATGATCGTTGATTTGTCATTGATCCCAGCATTTGACGAACCTACAGTATTCAATGAGTACTCCACAAAACCCATAAGGTCTCGACTTTGAAGTTGATACTTTTCGATTTCTCGATCGCTCAACTTTTGACTAAAGCTGGTTACTCCTGTAAAGACCAGAGCCAAAGTAAGTAAAAGACAAAATCGAATGTTTAATCTCATATAATATTTCAACAAGCAAGGAATACCTCTCACCTATTGGAAGTAAATAAATTTCATGAATGCGTCCTTTTCGTTCTCGGGAATTTTGGCAAGGCTTGAAATTAGCCAGCCGCTATTACTACCGCTACGATTAAACTCTTTGAGTTCAAAGTACCAATCATCCACTTGGAAGAAGTGAAACTTAATGTCACTAACAGCGCCGAATTTCAACCTATTATTTTTCACTTCGAACAAAAACAATGTTAAAATGTCTGCACTGAACTCTTTTTCAGTGTATCCTACAATTTCTTCTGGTTTAGTAAAAACTCTGTTTAAGTTCATAAAGGCCAACTCATGACTGAGCGGATGCAAGAACTTATCCTTATCAATATTTTCTTTTGAGAACTGATTATTTAGGGGTTCAAAAAATACCTTTTGTAGTACCCATTTATAACCCAAACGCTCTTGTTCAAGCTTGAAAAAAAGCGTTGCGTCTCTTAACTGGCCTTTATATTCCATGCTACATTCCACTTCAGAAAACCAACCGTCTTTATGAAAGTCAAGAAAAAGTGGTGCGTCCTTACTCACTACTTTGCGAGAAAACTCGATCTTGAGTTTTTGGTCAATACTAGGAGATTGGTTATCAAAAAGAATAGGAACATAGTTGCGCCTCAAATAGTGGCTACGATACAAACGGTCACTCGGGTTGAATCGATTTCCGTTTTCGTCCTCTTCTCCGTTAAATCTTCTGAAAAATTGGTTGACTTGTTTAGTCTCTGCTCTTTGTTCCCAGTTGTCTTCGCCGAGGATAAAATCCACTTTTTGGCTGAAAGCTTCTAGTGAAAATGAGAGGCAGATTATGCAAAATAGACCCTTCCAAATGTTTTGAAACATTTACTCTCTTGTCAAAAATTTCATATTAAAAAATCAGGAATTAGTCTCAGTTACCCTAATATCTCCTAGCAGCACATCCCAAAAACCTATGGATTTACCGCCGATTTGAGTCTCTTTCCTTTCTACAAAAACGGTGATGTCCTTTTTTGTTGTATCAATGTATCTCAGCCCATCGTTTGAAGATCCTTCGAAGCGTTGGTAAACTGTGATCACGCCCACATACTTTCCATCGGGCTGTCTTTCTAAATCACTTACATATTGGATTTTGTACCATTTAATGGTCACCTCATCGTAGTTAAGTGCCATCAAGCGCTGGAAATAAGTACGTACATCATAGTACTTTACTTCTTTGGCATTGATAGACGAAACTCCCATTTGACTATCATCTGCAAACAGTTCTTCGGCACGATCCATTACTCGATTGGCTTCAGACCAAGCTGTATTCTTGTTGCCGATGATGCTTATGTACTTACTAAGGTCTCTAACTTTCTCTAAGGCTAGCGAATCGATCGCTGCTTTTCGCATTGGGCCAATATCTGCTTCGTTCTTCTCGTCGGTAAGTGTATCATCAAATGCGTTATCCTGAACTCTTGCATAAGCTTTCATAGATTGGTCTGAAAAACCAACTATGGCTAACAAAAGTAAGATTCTGTAAATTCCTGTTCTCATTTCAAGATCAATGTCAATTCTAGTAATTGCTCAGCTCTATTACGGAAATTCTTCCGTTGGTATCTTTTTCTAAGGATGCCACCTTGTGAGCACTTTTCTTAGTATCACGTAGATATTCGAGATATGCTTTAATTGTAAGCGGTTTCCCGTATTCAACGTCTTCACCTTCTTTGCTAATAATTAGCAATACAGGTACACTTGGGTTTGCAAATAAAGTCAAGGTTTCAATTGCTTGATCTTGCGCTTCATATTGGTCTGCTGCAGCTGCAATGGCATCAAATTTACCTTCGATTCCTTCTCGATTCACACTTGCGAAAGGCCTGCTCTTTTCTGGAGTAGGTCTCGAAGTAATTGAAGTACTTCTCGAATTGTTTGAAGTACTTGAAGTATTACTCGCGGGACTTTTTTTCAGGTCTGCAAAGTATCCTTCTTCCTCCTTAGCATCTGCTAACTTTCTGTCAGCTTTAATTTTCTTACTTGCTTCACTAATTAGATCATCAAGTTGGTCATCTTCAAAAAACTGCTCCCTAATACGGTCCAGCATCTTTGTTTTGACTTTCCAATGGATCCCTGAGTCACTGATTATTTCATTTAAATCAGCAATGGCCTTATTTTTCCTACTGGTTTCGTCACCTTGTTGATATGGGTCGGCACTGGTAACGCTCTTTCTATTGCAGGAAGATAACGTAAGGAGTAAGCAAGCTAAAAGTATAAAAGTCTTGTTCATTTGTATCAGCGAGAAAGCCGTTTCATTTGAATCACTGTGCATCAATGGGCTTTCCTGAATACATCATATATCTGTGCAGAAAGTAACCCGATGAGGCACTAATTTCATACTTTTATCAACGTCCAAATATCAATTTGTATATATTTTATTTAACTAAATCAACTCAAATTTTCAATCACTGGAGTCAGATGTCCCTGAAATTGAATCTCTCATGGTTGTATCTGCTTGGATATTCTTGAATTTATAGTAATCCATGATGCCCAAGTTTCCTTCTCTGAATGCAAAAGCGATAGCTTTTGGTATCTCAGTTTCTTCTAAAATAACTTTAGCTCTTGCTTCCTGAGCTTTGGCTTTCATTTCTTGCTCTTCAGCAACTGCCATTGCTCTTCTTTCTTCAGCCTTGGCTTCAGCAACTTTCAAATCGGCGTTGGCCTGGTCAATCTGAAGTGTTGCACCAATGTTGATTCCAACGTCTACATCTGCGATATCTATAGAAAGTATTTCAAAAGCCGTGCCAGCATCCAAACCTCTTTGAAGAACCAACTTCGAAATCTTGTCTGGATTCTCTAAAACGTCTTTGTGTGTGCTTGCCGAACCAATCGACGTTACAATACCTTCTCCAACTCGCGCAAGGATTGTGTCTTCTCCTGCACCTCCCACGAGTTGCTGGATATTTGCTCTAACAGTAACCCGTGCTATCGCGATAAGCTGAATACCATCTGCTGCAACTGCGGCAACCTTTGGAGTTGTAATAACTTTTGGATTTACTGAAATTTGGACAGCTTCAAATACATCTCTACCAGCAAGATCAATTGCGGTAGCCTGTTTAAAACCCAAATCGATGTTTGCTTTATCAGCAGAAATCAATGCCCTAACTACGTTTCCTACATTTCCGCCGGCCATGTAGTGTGTTTCCAGATCATTTGAAGTCAAAGGAATACCTGCCTTGTTTGCAGTAATTAGTGCATTAACAATGATTCCAGGTGGCACCTTTCTGATACGCATCGCAAATAATTCAACGATACTGATCTTAACTCCCGAGAACTGTGCTGTGATCCACAGACTTACGGGCACGAAATACAAGAGTACGAATAAGGCGATAATACCGCCTACAACCATTAATATGAGACCTGTACCTTCCATAATTATTTAGATTTTTCTACAATTACTTTGTTTTGGTTGATCCTAACCACCGTTACTGGTGTACCTGGATCAAGGTAATTACCAGCAGTACTTACTTCATACTGACGGTTATGGAACTCTGCTTTTCCAATAGGCTTCAAAGTTGAAACCGTCGTACCTACTTCTCCCACTTGAAGTCCATCCAATATGCCTTCATTGAAGCGAGCCGATATTTCCTCGTTATTGGCAAATTTATTCCATATTCCACTCCTAAAGCCTAAGAAACCTAGGACCCCAGCTGCAACTAAGGTTCCGATCAGAAACTGCCATCCAGTGGAACTGCCAAAGTTAGTAAAGGCAAAGTAAATTCCAACGATGCAAAACAGTACGCCAAGTACTCCAAAAACTGTGGTCCCTGGAATAAAGATGATCTCAGTAAGCAGCAAAAATAGCCCAAACAAGATCAAAGACACTACAATCAATAAGCTCATAGGTTCATTTAGAAGAATTTCACTTGAATATATGCTTTTTTTGCCACATCATTTGATTTCGAATACCGAATCCTTCACTCCAGAATTGATTGTCATTTCCTTAACTTCCATGAGCATCTTCTGCGGACCAAAAGTTAGCTCGATTTCATGTGGAAAATAGACACCGTCGATTTGCTTATATGTCCCAAAAGAGGTTTGCTGTTGAAACTCTTGCCCGGCGTTTATGACAGTGCTACTTTCCTTGATCAAATATCCACTCTCGGTGGAGAAATATAAGGTACTTATTTTCCCTGAAGGGTAGACTACCTCAATAATATAAGCGTAATCCTTCCCAACTCTTTCAGTGCCTTGCAACCTACATTCAATCTCTAAAGAAGCATAATGCATTTCAGGAAAAAGAAGGGACTTAATGGCTTCATCTTTCAAAGCAGCTTCAGACGCCGGCAATTCTTGCCCCATTTGGTAAGCCACTAGCTTCATGCCATCATAGATTTTTGTTTGCATGGCTAGCCCTCCCATGCTCAGTTCTTCAAAAACTTTATTGGGGTACTTTCTAATCGATATAATTTCGATTACTTGTCCCATTGCTTCTGCTTCAAGCTTCATGGTTACATCTTTGACTTCATTTAGGGCTTGCACGCCTCCTAAAGCGTTGAGGTAGTTGCGAAAAATAAAGTCAACGTCTACTTCCAATCCAATGTCTTCGTCTGATTGTGGGATATAAGGCTCCCCATTTACATTATAGAATTGAATGTCGCCATACTGACCAATCCCATTTAGAAAAGACTTAGAATCACCTACTACCAAGATCGCTGCTTGATTAGGCTTCAATAGCTCTCGTGCTGCAGCCAATACATCTTTGCTAGTAACAGATTCAATTTGTTGTAGATATGTCGAAAAGTAATCATTCTGCAACTTGTAAGTCGCTTCGTCAAGAATCAAGTCTGCAACTTTTGAAGGCTTTTCAAGTGCTCTTGTAAAGGAGCCGATGAGATAATTTTTCACTCCTTGAAGTTCCTTTTCGCCAACTAGTTCTGTGCTCAGTCCTTTCATTTGTAGAAGAATAAGATCCAATGCTTCCTGAACTTTCTCGTGATCTACTTTCGTACTAATTTCAAACCTGCTGGTAACAGGGTCTTCTATCAATTTTGAATATGCTTCAAACGCTAGCCCAGATTCTATTCTTAACTTCTTTGTTAGCCTACTTTCGAAGCTTCCACCTAAGATACCATTGACCACTTCAAATGCGACCCATGAGGGGTGTGCGGGATTTACTTCAATTGGGTAACTAATCTTGATGTTGCTTTGCGTTGAAGAAGTATGGTTAAAAATAGCCAATTCTGACTGATCAAAAGCCCTCACTTTTAGGCTCACGGGCTCAATAGTTCTTTCTTTCTTCCAGCTTGACAAATGCTTATGAACCAATTGTTCAGCTTCTTGGGCGCTGATGTCACCAACAAAAACCAGATGACCAGCACCAGGCTGAAAAAGCTCATCATAACAACTTATAATATCTTCCCTTTGAACATCACTTACATCGGCTTTGCTCATCAATTTTCCATAAGGATGAGACCTCCCAAAAGCCAAGTGTTTGATGAGCCGTTTAGCAATAGCATCTTGATCTTCACTGCTAAACGCGATCTCTGAGCCGATTTGCTTCTTTAGTTTTCTAATCTCTATTTCTGGGAAAGATGGGCTTGTAATTACTTGGGCGAAAAGTGAAAAAAGGTCTTCAAAGTGCCTGCTGGAAGATTTCCCTTCTAAACCTTGCTGGCTAGCATACATCTGAGCCGCTATGCGATCAATTTCTAAGTCTATTTGGTCCTTGGAAAAGTGAGAGGTTCCAGCCAATAACAACTCGTTGGTGAGCATTGCAATTCCGGGTTTGGCCAATGAACCTCTTTGATTGGCAGATTGAAATTTGATCGTAACTCTTGGCCATTTGTGGTTTGATACTACAGAGCATTTCAAGCCATTCTCCAATTCAAAATGATGCACAGTCGGTAGACGCAAGTGCGGAGTTGCAAAAGCATGCGGAACCTCAAATCGATCTAGAGAATCTTTCCAATCCTGCTTTAAGACGTTTCCCATTATGCCTTCAAGCAAGTCGGTGTCTACATCTGCAACTGGTTGAACTGTTGAGACTTTACAACTCGTGATGACCAAGCCAATACATACCATCAAGAAGAAGCCAATTGATCTCATTAGTCTTTATCTTCAGTTTTTGGAACAGGGAGGTAATGCAATACGACACTGTTGTTTTTTTGAAAATAAGTTTGGGCTACTCTTTTTATATCAAGAGCAGTGATTGCATAAAATTTATCCAGCTCTTGGTTTAAGGCGTCTGGGTTCCCGTAGAACATGCTGTAATAAGCCAATTGCTCTGCGATTCCAAGCATCGAACTGTTCTGGTCTAAGAACTCTGCCTCCAGCTGATTTTGGGCCTTGGCCAGTTCTTCTTGCGAAACTTGAAACCTTTGCAATTTGAATATCTCAGAGTCTAAAGCACTTTCTAAAGACTCTGCACCAACTCCAAGATTGCCTATCGCTAAGATTACCATCAAACTTGGATCTTCGTTGGCGAAAGCAAAAGAAGAAACCTGTATGGCTGTTTCTTGGCGGTCGATCATATTTTTCTGCATTCGTGAGCTTCGACCTTTCGTCAAAATTTTATCAAGAACCTTTAACGCGTAAAAGTCTGGTGAAGTTTGATCTGGAATCCTGAATGCCTGAAAGACGCCGTCTAATTTTATATCGTCAAAGACCACATCTCGAATCTGAATTCCGAGACTTGGCTCATTTGGAAAGGATCGCTTTACTTCAGCTTTTCTTGGAATGCTACCAAAGTATTTTTGAATCCAAGCCTTGCAAGTCTCAGGATCAAAGTCGCCGGCGATCGTCAACGTTGCATTGTTGGGAATGTAAAACTTTTCGTAAAAGGATTGGAAGTCGCTTTTCTTGGCCGTTGCAACATGACTAGGATCACCGTATGGTGTCCATTGGTAAGGGTGAACACTAAAAGCCCTTTTGGAAATCTCTTTCCTGAAAGTCATGTAGTGTTGGTTGACAATGCGTTGTTGGTACTCTCTTGCAACTGTCTCTTTTTGCTTTTCTAAGACTTTGGAATTAATCTCTACAAATTGAATACGTTCGGCTTCTAGATAAATACCGAGCTCCAAATAGTTACTTGGTAATACTTGGTAAAAAAAAGTGCGATCTGCAGTGGTATTGGCATTGCTGGTCCCGCCAGCCGCGGTCACTAGCTTCAAAAAGCCATCAGGAAGGGTATGCTTAGAGCCCTCCATCAGAAGGTGTTCAAAGAAATGAGCAAATCCAGTTTGGCTTGGATTTTCATCTTTTGATCCTACGTGATACATCATACCTATTGCAACTATAGGAATTGAAGCATCCTTGTGCAATACTATTTGTAGTCCATTAGCCAACTTGTACTTTTCAAAAACGATGACGTTATCTTGTCCTACCAATTCAGAGAATGGCAAGAAGAGAACCGCTAAAAGCAGCATGAGAAACGATCTTTGTCTTGATTGTATCATTATTGTAAGAATACAATCTTCAAATAATTTATCACTTTAGAAAGATCAATCGCAATTTCACTCATAATATTGGTATCAACCGTTGTAATAAACTACTTAGCATGATCTTTAGTTGAGTTCATACTTGCAACTTGGTTGCATCTTTCGTTTATTTGCAGTTGAAATGAATTTACGAACTCGATTTTCAAGCATTGATTTAGACCTCTGGGGCATTTGGGCTTCAGTCATTTGTGCTATCCATTGCGCTGTATTTCCGATTCTGATTAGCTTAGGAGGCTTTGGATTCTTGGATTCGCCAATCTTGGAGATGCTGGTTCTCGGCTTAAGTTTGGTGCTGGCCATGTCTTCATTGGTTCCCTCTTACCTTCATCACCATCGTAAAGTGGCTATCGTTACTTTAATCGTAGGGTTTGTTTTTATAGGCTTAGGGCACACAGCAGATAGCTTTGTTAATCAAATCGCCTTTACTGTGGTTGGTGCTTTAGGTATAGCCTTAGCTCATTTCATAAACATCAGGCTTAAAGCCAATTGCAAGACTTGCTGTAAATAGCAAACAATTCTACTCTACCAAGTCAGCTTCTTCCAAAATATAGTTGAGCTCATAGATATCGTTTTGATTGAGTTTCAAAACTCCAGTAAAAGTCAGATACTCATCGGTTTTAAACCTTCGATGATCTGTTTTCAATCTCAAAGACATGATGGTTTCTGGACCTGCACCGCCGCAAAAAAAACAAGCCGCAAACGGATTTGCCGATAGCACATATAGGTCGGCATCAATATCTAGTGGAATAACGTAGCCCGAGATTTCAATCTGCTGATCTTCGAGTTTTTCGATACTTTCGCCAAACTTTGGAAACTGAAAGTATGCCTGCGCTTCTTCAAGCCACTTCTCTTCAAATTTGACGTCGTAGAGATCTTCCCATTTGATCTTAATAGTGTCATTAATAAAGACGGAACTTAGAAAAAAGAAGGCGAGTACTTTATACATGGCTCAAAGGTAGTATTAGCAATTTAGTAATTACTCTTAAAACAAGTTCTATGCCTGAAATGAAATCGGGCATAAACGTAAACAGCTTACCATCCTACGTTTCCACCAGCAAGAACTGTAAGCTTTCCCTCCTCGGAGTCTGAAAGGTGCACCTTTATGTGTCCTTTGATCTCCATCAACTCTTGATAGGTGATTGGGGTTTCATCTGCAAGGGCGTTGATGTTGGTTTCGCTTTCACCCGTTGCTGCCGAAAGCGGGTTCAACCCCACTGCCAAAGGCGACTCAATTGCCGTTATATCTCCAAAATGCAAATGGGTAGGATGCAGGCTTTCGCCAGAAGTGCCAGTAAGTTGAATTGAAATCGTTGTGAATCCATCTACTTTTTCTCTAAAAGTTGCTGTCCCACTGATCTCAAAATCAGAGCGTTTTTGTAAAGTGTAAGTAACTTCTTGGCCTGTAAAACCATCTAAGGCGGGGTTCTCGTCATCGCTACCACAGCCAGACAAGAGTGGTAGTGCTATAATGAAAGAGATGAAGAAAATTAATGCCCGCATAATGTTATCGTCAACGAAGCAGCGCTTCGAATTACTTACAAAAATTCCACAACCTTCTCCAAGCCCATTGACCGGGATGCTTTAATGAGAATCAAGTCGAATTCAGCTTTTAGCCCACTTGATAATTCCAATGCAGCTTCCAGTTCTTCACGCGACTTAAATGATCGCATCCCTTTTTGTCTAGGTGCTACTTTTTTAAATTGTTTGCCACACAAAATGATACCATCAAATTTCAACTCGAGGCACAGATCTACAATCGAAGCGTGCTGCTCTTCCGAGCTTTCGCCCAATTCCCCCATGTCACCCAAAATCGCTACCCGTTTTTGCGCTTTCATCTCGACCAGATTCAAAAGGGCTGCTTTCATTGAAGTCGGGTTGGCATTGTATGCGTCTAAGACAATCCTTCGGCCGTTTTGGTTGATCAATTGCGAACGCATGTTACCGGGTAAATATGCATTCACAGCTTCAGTCACCTCTTCCATCTGCAACCTAAAGTAGACAGCGACTCCCAAAGCTACAGCTACATTAGGGAAATTATAGGCACCAATAAGCTGTGTAGTGTGATTCTCTCCATCAATACTATATGCTAAAAAGGGATCTGCTCCCAAAGAAGAAACTTTCCCCAACTCACCACCTTGGCCATATTTAATCGCTCTTTCCCGCTGAGATAGCTGACTTAAGAGCAGCTCATCAGCAGCATTAACAAAGATTAAACCACCTTCAGCTTTTAGATACTTATACAGCTCTGTCTTTCCTTGAAGCACACCTTCGATGCTCCCAAAGCCTTCGATGTGAGCAGTTCCAATATTGGTGATCAAGCCGCACGTTGGAGCTGCAATTTTAGCTAAGGCTGCGATTTCTCCAATGTGATTGGCCCCCATTTCAATGATGGCAAATTCATGCTTCTTATTCAACCGCAACAAAGTCAACGGAACGCCAATGTGGTTGTTCAAGTTACCGATTGTTGCCAATGTTTCCCATTGGGTACTTACAGCAGCCAGCAGCAACTCTTTGGTCGTCGTTTTCCCATTTGATCCAGTAATGGCCAACACCGGAATATCAAAATGCAAGCGATGGTGGTGTGACAAGTCTTGCAATGTCTGCAAAACATCATCAACAAGCATACAGTTTTCACCATACCACTCTTCTTCATCAACTACAGCCAAGCTGGCTCCAGCAG
Organism: Caprella mutica; assembly: GCA_947561585.1. Classification (NCBI taxonomy): domain Eukaryota; kingdom Metazoa; phylum Arthropoda; class Malacostraca; order Amphipoda; family Caprellidae; genus Caprella; species Caprella mutica. The sequence goes on from CANNZV010003989.1 coordinate 244,033, forward strand.
CAAGTGCTTTCTGAGCATAGCTGTTCCCATTGAAATTTGGACCCTTTAACGCAAAGAATACTTGCCCTTTTTCGAGCTTTCGCGTATCGGTACAAATGCCAGTGCTTTCAAGAAAATGACTGTATAGTTGTTGCAGCATTTAGTGTTTAGCAAATCGAGCCGAAAAGTTAGTCGTTTTACCTTCCAAGTTCAAGATATATACACCTGGTTCTAGTTTTTGGCTTTGCCTTTCAAGCACACGATTCAATCCTTGAAGGGTTCCAAAGTCCTGGAAGATCAATTGTCCTTGCATGTTAGTGACCCAAAGGTTCACGCGCTCATTGATTTCGGTCTTGAGCTGAATGTTCTCCAAAGACGGGTTGGGGAAAAGAACAATCTCTTCTAGATCATCATCACCCACGGCTAGTACTGAGGCAGTTATTACCTGAACGATATTAGAATAGTCTGAAGTAACCGTACCATCTGTTGCTCTTACACGGTAGAAGTAGCTGGTATTGGCATCTGCTCCTTGCACTTCTCCAAAGAGTTGACCTTGTGAAGATTCGTTTTGTAATAGAATATTTGTAAAAGCCGCATTACTCGCAATGTCCCAAAGGTAGTCACTTGCAGTAGCAACCTGATTCCAATTTACTCTGAAAGTTGTTGGTGTAATATTTGAGCCAGCAGTCGCCAAGGGTGCTGGAATGACTATGCTTGAAGTAACAACCTCGATAACATTGGAGTTTTCAGAAGTACGTGAGCCATCTGTTGCTCTCACTCGGTAGAAATAACTAGTGTTGGGCTCTCCACCAGTCAAGATATCAAAAAGCTCACCGTCTGAAGATCGATTGGAGAGCAACACCGTGTTGAAACCTGCATCGCTTGCAACATCCCATAGATAATCAGTCGCTTCTGGTACAGAATTCCAATTGATTCTAAAAGACGTTTCTGTAACATCAGAAGCGGCAATGGCTTCAGGTGCACTTAAGCCCGCAGCTGTTACTCTTTCTCCAGCTGCATAAAAGATGGGGTTGAAAGCTCCAGTTGCGATGTTTGATGGTCCCGCAGCTTTTGTAAACTTGTCGGCCGATAAGCTTATGATTTTTGAAGTGCCTGAGGTAACGCTGCCGTTTTCATAGGTGGTGGTCTCAAAAGCAATTTGCGTATCATTCTTATTAAATGATGGGAAGGAAATACTAGTATTGGTCTCCACCAAAGCCGATTTATTACTCTCAATATTGGCTACTAAGATCGAGAAGTCACCTGTATTGTCATCCAAGTAGTCAAAAGCCATCAGGTTGGGATTCAGTTTGGCGAAAATTGGATTTCCAATGCTTATCCCTTCTGGCAGGCTACCAAAGATTTTCTGAATGTCACCATTTCCAAAAGTGTTACTGGTGGTATTCCACGCATTCAAGATTCCAACATCCCAATAATTAATATCGTCTCCTTCGGCATTCTTCAGCACATTAAATGCATCATAAAATAAGGATTGGTTATCATAAGACCATTCCAATGCATCGGCCGAAACTACCCCTCCCGAAGTCACACCATCTGAAAAGGTCGGGTTAAACAATTTGAATTTTCGACCTGGCTCTGTACCTGCCAGATTGAATATGTAGATGGCTGTATCTTGTTGATTGGTAACAGCGGCTAATCGACTGCCATCTTTCGATATTGCAAGATTGTTCCAAACCTCATCGGTACTGATCGTGGTCTCATTTACTGCACTTCCATCTAGAGTAATTCTCCTTATGGTACGGTCTGTTGCTACAAAATAGGCGGTCTTTCCATCATCTGTAATACTTGGTCTTCTTAGTACACCTGTAGTCGAAACTTGATCGCTGGCATTAGTTCCTAAGTTGATACGAAAGATCGATTTATCGCTTACTTGCAATACCAACATGAATTCATCACCCGGATTGACCTCGAGTTCAGCGTCGGGATTGGTTGTTGCACTGCCACCAACAATACCTACCGCATCAAAGGCTTTTCCTGCCTCGATTACTTCTTGAGAAGAAGAACCATGAAGGTCGCTAGTCGATTGAAGAATTGCCAAACGCATATCCACAAACTGGGAATTACGTGACAAGTAATCAGTCATCGCCTTGTAGTAAATTTTTTGAGTTTTTGCCGCACCAATTGCTTCGGTAAGATTGTAGAAAGCCTTGTTTGGAATCCCAGAATTGAAATGAACACCACCATTATCTTGATCGGCACTCAAATTTAAATACTCATTCATATGAGCAGGTTGCCATCCATTCTGGCCTTTCTGTTGGCCATTATTTGGATCGGCCATATTTCGAAGCGCACCAGTGGAAATCGCTTGGGTACTGATGATGTCTTCACCAATTCTATAATCTTCATCTTCAATCAGCACTGCAAAAACATCTGCCAAATGCTCGTTCAATGCACCCGATTGGCCTTGATACACCAAATTGGCCGTATTCTGAATCACCCCGTGGGTCATCTCATGACCAGCAACATCTAAAGATGCTTGATAAGGCTTGGTCGTGAATCCTGTTCCGCCATTCCCATAGAACATAGCTGCTCCATTCCAAAACGCATTTTCGAATGCTTGTCCAGTTTCTGGATCAGCCACATTAATGATCGAGATCACCGAGCTTCCTTTACCATCAATCGAGTTCCTTTGATGAACCGTGCGGAAGTACTCATAAGCCACTTCCATGTTTTCATGAGCAGAAACTTCCTTGGGATCCCAATTGGTGTTTCCCGAACTGGTCACGTGCGAAATCTGCATGTTGTCATCAGGCCGGCTATTACGAGCATCTAAAGTCATCAATGCACCGACAGGATTATCGGGTAAAGAAGATCTAGAAGCATTATAAGAAGGCTTGGAGGTATCAATCATGAAGAACGTGCCACTGTTTTGTGTGGTCTGAAAGCTTTGGTTCTGTCCGTTCAAGTCGATACCAGAAGCGTCGGTTTTGATGTCAAGTATGTCACTTTCGTGATTGTGATTAAGGCTACATAAACTGTTGTATTTATGAATGACAGCACCATTGTGTGCATCAATAAAGTATTCCCAACGTTCTGCCAAATTGGGATAGACACTTACATGATATGCCAATTGCGGGCTTCCATCTTCTCCATAGATCACCAATTCTTTCTCAATCTGCTCGCCTTTAATCAAGTATTTCAATCTTGAAGGAATCTCTTTGTAGTCGGTTTGATTGGCTAATACTTCTCTAAGTGCAACGTCCTCCTCAAGTGACGCCTTCACATTAAAGTCTGCTGGAATTTCGCTCAATCTCCCCTGGTACCCTTGTCCGTTTTGTTTGAAATGTACCAATGCCTCGTGTCCAAATACCGGTATGCCTTCAAACTCTTGCTGCAACTTTACGTGGTGTTGGCCCATCTCATCTTGGTGACTAGAAATCAGGCTAAAGCTTTTCTCTGGATCATCAACGCCTAGCATTGGAGCAATGCGATTTAGGTAAGTCATTGTACGTGACTCCAAATCGATTGGTCCACTCCTGTGCATGATCAAGTTATCTTTGGTGCGAGTTTCCAAATATACCACTTGGCCACTTTCGTCCCGAGTTTGGGTCTTCAACTCCAAACCATCTAGGACTGGAACACCCTTTAATAAAGGCGCCTTCTGGTGGGTTTGAATGGTAGGTAGCCCTTTAGCAAAAGCTTCATAAGCTGCATCGGGATTGAGATTTTTCTGGAGGCTCTTAAAATTGTTAGTCTGACCGAAAGTAACCGTAGTCAAAAATACGGCAATGAGACAATTTAATATCTGTTTCATGTGGAGTTTTGTCACTTTTAATGGGTGGCAGCATTTAATATGAATGCTACGTTATTATTTGCTTTCGAAAACAGTCAGTGCATTTACTTTCCGGTAAAAAGTGCGTACTGTCTCTGGTGGTTTGGGGCTATTGCCTCCCGTCCAACTCAATCGATGGATGTCCTTACGATGCCGGGTTTCGAAGTAATAGGTCATGTTGCCTTTTTCGTTCAAATCAAGGGCTTTGGTATTTAAACCTTCTAGCTCTGCAAAAAGTGCTTTACTTTCTTTTCGCTTGATCTTACGCAAAAAAGCAAACTTTTCTTCGCCAGCCTTTTTACGAAACATCTTGCCGTTTTCTAAAAGTACAAATTCAATGTAGTTCCCGGCAAAGCCGCCCCCATTACCAAAACACATCTGTTTCCCCTTGTAGTTTTCATTGTACTTCTGTGCGCTCACAGTTTGAAAACTAAAAAAAAGAAACAACCAAGAGATGATTTTCAGTGTAAATGAAGGCATTGGAATCATTTGATACATGTTGAAAGTACTCATTTTCAGAAAATTTGATCAAGCATTTAGGTAAAAACCCAAAATCATTCTATTCACAAAGCAATTATCCCGTTTATTGCGTTATAATGATGATGAGAATACTGCTTTTCATATTGCTATTTGGAAGTCTACCTTGCTATGGACAGACACCCAACACCTCTTCAGTTGGCTTTGAAAACTGGCATGTCCTCTTGGACCAAAAGACATTCAGCAACCAAGGTGGTCTAAATGCTCCACAGTTTCAGCACATCGATCTCAATCAAGATGGTGCCAAAGACCTTGCCATTTTTGACCGAAACACCAATCTAGTTTCTTGCTTTATTGCAAATAACGGAAATTGGGAACATGCTCCCGTCTACGATAGTCAGTTCCCCAGCAACATTTCAAACTTCATGGTTCTGCGGGATTATGACTGCGATGGTAAAGTCGATCTCTTTAGCAAAAGCCCTTTTGGTATGCTGGTCTACCACAACATTAGTGATGCATCAGGGCTGCAATGGGAATTATTGACAGACGTTTTGCTTAGCGAAGGCACCTCCTCAAATGTCAATGTTCAAATCAATGCGTCAGACATTCCTGCTATTGAAGATGTCGATGGCGATGGCGACTTGGACATTCTTCTCTTTGATTTTGCAACTGCCATAAATATCACCTACCACCAGAATCAAAGCATGGAACGCAACGGCAGCTGCGGCTTAGAACTCAAACGCGTTGATCGCAATTGGGGCGGTATCACCGAATGCGACTGCGGTGTATTTGCCTTTGACCAGACCTGCCTCACCGCAGGAAAAACTCAGCATGTAAGCGGTAAAACCATTCTGGCTTATGATGCCAATCAAGACCAGGATCTGGAGCTGATCATTGGCGAAGAAGCTTGCAGCAGCCTTGAGTTTCTGGAGAATGTTGGTACGCCAACCATAGCCGATTTCACTTCCAACACTTCGGTCTTCAGCAGCAATCAACCCAATGCTTTAGATTTTCCTGCAGCGTTTCTGATCGATACCAACTTAGATGGCCGGCTTGACCTTGTGCGCGCTCCTAACAACACGGGCAGTGCCAATGGTGCTGTGGACTTCAAATCGTCTGTCATTTCTTTTAACAACCGAAACTTGGCCGATCAAGAACTGTTTGAAAACAGCAGCAATGCCTTCTTGCAGGATCACATGTTTGATTTGGGCGAAAGAGCCAGCGCTTCTGCCATCGATTGGGATGGTGATGGTGACCAAGATTTATTGGTAAGTTTTCGCCATGGTCAAAGTCAATTGGCACTTCTTGAAAATATTGGGAACACCAACCAGCCAGAATTCCAAACGGCAACTCTCGACCTTTTTGACTGGTCTTCAAACAACTGGGAAGACCTATCGATTCAAGTGGTAGACTTCGACTTTGACGGCAACTTAGATTTGGTGCGAAAAGCAGTTGATCGCATGCAAGTGGCACATATCTCGGTCTTTAGGATTGAAGGCCAGCAACTTTTAGGCGAAAGAGCGATTACCGCCAACATCAATTACCGCGATCATCCGCATTTTACAGACTTAAACCAGGACCGTGTGATCGATATGGTACTCGGCCAATTCAACGGTAGCTTGAGCCGGTGGAGTAGCATAGATGGTCAAACGTTTACTCTCGACGAAAACGAATATTTAGGATTTGGACAAGCCTTGGGTGCTATTGATCGGCGCGCACATGTGACTGATCTCAATCAAGATGGTAAGCATGATTTGATTACCTCTAGCGACGATGGCTCAGCT
>CANNZV010003990.1:0-49813 GCA_947561585.1 Caprella mutica
CGAACATGAATATTATTGTGAATTAGATTTATGATTTAATATGCCATGAAGTATACAAAAAACAGAAATAATTCATATAAAGATTGTATCTATCACCAGCTACTCCTTTACCAATATTCCCCCCTAAATAATTGCAGCTGCTCGTTAAGATGTTCCAGAGTTTCTTAGCTAACATCAAGCCTGTTCTGTGCCTGTGTTGTTGTAGATTGCTTTACTTTCTATAAGTTTATTCATAAGACTAAGGGAATAAGACTCGGGTGTCACTCTACTGCACAGTGGAAACTCACTATAATGAACTTTGAGGCGTTACGATAAAATTTCTTACATATACTGTATACATTTAAAGGGGGGGTGCGGGTAAAATCAAACATTAGCTAAAATGTGTTTTACTGGAATCAGCATAATTCATTATGTATTATGACATACTTTGTTCATCTGGGAAAAATCTATTTAGAAAAATAATATTTAATTAAAATTAGGATTGCGCCACCTGGTGTCAAATAGCACAAGCTTCGTGGAATTTTTGTTTTATGTAAACAAGTTTGATCGTGTTTACCTAGGTGTATCCGAATATCAAGAACCAAGGCTATCACGCGGCGCGGTTCTGATACTGACTGAAAATAGTGCCTAGGTACCTTTTTAAATATTGTAAAATGTCAATGATTAGAAAATGTATTATAAGAAACTGCCCTTCAGGCTCTGTGAAGTCAAAACTAGGCTGATATTTCAAAAGATTCCAATTGAAAACAAAAACGAATCTGTTGTCAGTTGGGGTTAGACAGAAGTGACTTTATTTTATGGACCCAGACTCCATTTAATCTCTAAGAAGAATTCGAAACTATGCTGTCTCCATTGGCATTTTAAACTGGAAGATTTCAGCAATTTTGACTAGGCTACCTATTTCATCAGTGGCAGAAGTCACAGAAATATTGTTTAATACTGAAGCCTCAATCCCTCAACTTTAGAGTTTAGGCATTTCATACTTCTGAGATTAATTCTCACTCTGGGTAAGTCCATTTTCTCTATCTACCTTGAGTTTTATAACTGTTACTTTCATGTTACTGTCTAAAACAAGAGGCTTCCTAACACTAATAACAGTTAGCCTGAGTTAGGTACTAGGTAGTACTGTTGGTAAATGGTAGATACCTAACACTAGCTTGGGACTTAGATTCCATGAACTTAGATGAAACCTATGCTACTGTTACTACATAGTACCAACTTGCCTAATTTTAAACTAACTATACCTAGTTAGTAGTTAATTAGTTAAGGCTAAGCTAAGTAAGCCTATATCATGAAAAATATTTAATATCAAACTTTTATATTTCAATTTTCAACTAAGAAAGGCAATATTTTTCCAATTTATACAAGAGGTGTGAATTTGTGAAATAACACAAAAAAAGAAAAACATATTCTATTGTGCTAAGGTTGATTACCAGAATTATGAACAGGTACCGACTAATAAGTTAATAAGTCTAGCTTCTTTTTCAATTAACTGTTATATAGAGTATAGACTAGTCACTAGACTCTCTACAGTCTACTAGGTTAGGTATTTGTAGCCTTGTAGGAACTAGCCAACTGAGTTCTGAGGTACCTTAGTCTACTTAAATATACTATTTAGAGTTTCCAGGTTCAAATTGAGAACAAAGTCGCCAGCCAAGTACTAAGTTGACACATTCCAGGGAGGAAATTTAAATTTAATTGTCTCAAATATAATTTTCACCTGGTAGCAAAATTTAGATACAGTGTAAAAATCAGTATGTCAAGTAATTACAATGCAATTAGTTTTTATTAACTAATACAATATTTTACTCAAGCTACGTTAGTGAAGAAACAATATTAAACTTTTTTTTTTATCAAGAATGATATTTAGTGGCATTCTGATAAGATTTTAATCATTTTATAATTATATTTCTCAGGTTCAGCTATTGTTGCAAGAAAGGACTTGGGAGAGAGATATGAAGGACTGAGTTTCAAGCATTCTTTGAAGAAAAGTATCATTTTCCTGGCAAGATAAATATTCAGAATTATTTACTATGAGAGGTAATTATGAGATTTGGCCTATACATACAAATTCTTATTAGCTATATAAATTTTCATATAAGCAAAAGACCATATGATGTTTCCTCTTCGAACCAATTGAAACGCATGCTGTTTTAGTAGCTACTTAATCAAATTCTTTGGCATCATCATATTGAGTAAATACTATTGATCTATTATTACCCTACCTCAATTAGGATCTTTTGAGAGTACTGAAATATATTGTTAAACATTTTTGCAAGATAACTGATAACACCCATCTAAATTGATTTTCAGGTAAGCATTTACAACTTATGAGAAAAATTAACTTTATGTGAAGAGGGAGACATTGCTATGTTCAATATGTTGATAATATAAAGGAAGTTGGAAAATGAACTCAACTCTGAACAATCAATATAAAACTACAGAGAGAATTAGCTCCAATGCTTCAGCCCTAGTAACTGCCAGTGAAGAAATCTGCAAAATATTTTATTATCTACTCTATTCTCTTCTAAAAAATAACATCTTTCATGGCTGGTGAAACTTGCATTATGAAATATTCGGAGGAAACGATTGTCAATGGCATCACACTACATATGTACACTCATAGTTAAAATACAAATAATGAAATGTGACATTTTAATGATGCTTCTGCATCTATGTACAATAAGGAAACCTTTTTTGGTTACTAACTGTGAATTGAGTATTCAAATATCTGTCCTCAGTATACTTACATCCAAGATTGAGACTATTATTACATTTTCTAGGGTTTGCAGTATTTCTTGATAAGAGATTCGTATTGCAAAAAATATGTATATGATAAAGATTGGAACAATTTACTCTCCTCCTTCAAAAATTCAATTTATTGTCATTATGGGCATTAAATGAAGCTACCTCTGATTTTCTACAAAGCATTTGTTCCATTTAGTTCACATATTAAGATGAATCCACAAACTTGTGTTATTTTATCTCGATTTAATCAACCATTACAATTCTGTAAATACTGAAAAAAATATTCAGTAGGTATATAACTGTTTCTTAAATGTTTATGAAGCATGTTCTGATCATGGGATTAATTGTTATAAAATGAATCTTATTTCTGTAATGCTTTAAGGAAATAATTAATATTTGAAATCTTGTCACATTTGTACTGTTTAATAAAACTTGTATATACATATGGTAACTTTTATTGATAGGAAATCCTTGAATATGAACAATAATGCAAAAAAAATTAAAAATATAGAATAACAATTCATAAATAGACTCCTAATGATTGATAGTTATTGTTGAATGATATTTATATAAACTGTATAATTAGCAAAGTTTCATTTTATTTATTAAAACTAATATACCAATATTAAAGTTGAAATTTCTTAATTCAGAATGTAACTATTATCTAGCTATTTTTTGTGCTTTTACTCAATTTCTTTCCTTTCTTTATCACTGCCAATTATTTTCAACACATGATACTATTAAATTTTGGGAAACATTGAATATTGATGCAATTGTGGGGATCAAGTTCTCCATGCAGTGATGAGTGTTGAATAACCACTGTGCAGGCAACAGTGAGCTGTGATGTATGGCAAGTAATCAGGCATCAGTCTGCTCTGTTGTCTCAAGAGGATACCTGTGGAAATAGAAAGTGAAATTATAGATTGTGTATTCAATTATATACACAAAATGAGAATTAACTTGACTTTTGATATGAATTTTTAATAGAAAATGAATTGTACAACAATGAGAAAATATAAATATATATAGTTAGTTGCAAATTTTGAGATTAATTGATAATTAGATGCAGTAACTGAAACAAAACTGCCCACTTAATAACATTGTAATATAAAATCTGCTTGAATTGCAATTAGTATTATTTAAGAATTAGTTGTAGTTCAGATTTATTTCAAATTGACTAGTCTGACTGATATTGTTTTAAAACAAGTTACTTCAATTTGGATGTAACTCATCTAACTAGGGAATATAATATTTGTTTGTATATAAAATAGCTATGGAAAAATTTACATAGCCTATCTATGAAATTAGTAATTACCACTAAGCTTTTGGCAGATAGTTTCAGTTTCAGTTTCAGTCTCTCAAAGTAATGAAAACAGGATAAAATCTAACTAAAGATATTGATCAATTCTAATTAAGCAGCTTGTATAAGATGTATAATTTATTCTCAAAAAAACTCTTTTCTTTTTATTTAACATGCAGATATTGATGTAAATAAGCATCTGCTTGCAAAGAATCTTTCAAAAACATCACCAATAATGCACAGTGGCTAATGGAGGTAAATGGACTCAGACTGCAGGAACTGGTAAAGTGTTCTCCAAGAAATCCTATATTTTGGCTTCTGTTCTCAATAAAATACATGTAAAAATAGGAGGAAATTAAGGATTGTTCACACAGAAAATGTTAAAAATGCCCCATATTCTACAGACTGGATTAATTTAATTTATTTATTAATTTAATTTGATGTACATATTTTCAAAATGAGAAACAGAAGGTAGGGTTAAGGTAAAGCAGGTAAATTGCAACACAGTACTGAGTAGCTAACTGTGGCATCTAACCACTGTGAACTACAGAACACTAATAAAATTATCAGTTTCAAAACACACATTAAATTGAAATTAGCTGCAATTTATAGTAACATTTCAATATAAATTATGCTCAACTGCCAGCAGTTTATAGAGACTTTCTTGAGAGGGCAATTAAAGTAACAATTAGAAATTAAAGGGCCGCAGTTGCAATTTACCCAAACAGCCAGATTGTAAGAAGTGGTAAACTTAGTTTACCAATTTATAATTTTTGATTTCTAATGTCTTCCTATATTCTATAATTCTAATAATTTACAGGGATTTTACTGAGTAAAAGCCATGTAAATTATTAAAATAAAGAAAGAAATCAAAGATTGTTTAAAAATTTCCCATATTCTGCACCAAGTATGAAAAATGAGACGATTTCCTATTTTCTGTGCGAACAATCCATTATTTTGTCCTATATTTAAATTAATATAAGACAGAATTTTAATGAGAAGTGAGAACAAAAGCAAAATGGAGGATTTATTAATTTTATTGGAGAACAGTTAACCAATTACTGTAGTTTGGGGACTGGGTGTGCTCAGTGCTCCTGTCCTACTCCTAGGTAACCTATCTCAGGCTATCTGTCTTGTGTCTGGCAGCATAATAATAATCTGACTCTGTCATATGTTTCAAACTTTCAGTTTCATATAAAATACAGAGACTAGTCTGTACTCTGTTCTGACTATAGTAGAGTGTATCTACAAGACTACAGTCTACGACTCTACAGTAACAAGCCCGTACAGGGTGAAATGTACCTAGGAATTAGGATGTTAGGACTATGAGGCTATGGCAGGCTAAAAAAATTCATACGAACTTGAGTTTAACTGTTGCCACCTTACCTAGCACTGTAGTCTCAACTCTGTTGACTGCACGGTTCACTGTAATTTGTATACTGCTGGTTTAGGCTCATTGGTCGTAGCGGGCGGCGTAGCTCGTAGCCTCGTACCCTCGTAGATACTATCATACTATATAGTCAAGTTTAATAGAAACTAATACCCTAGTTAATAATTATAAATAAGTAAAAGAAGATAACATAAAATATTGACATACAAATACGAGAGATAATAGACACTGAGTCATGAACTATACATGTGACGCCATATTTTTTCCATCATACTTTCAAGTTTCGATCTGGATAGTTACTATTTTTTGTTTACATAATCAGCTGATATTTGTAAACATTGCAGTTGTAGGTAACGCCATCTACCGGACTATCGCATAACTTTATAAGCTTATGTTAACAAATAAAAAACCTATTTTCTCTTAAAATACTGTGAATTGAACCGAAATATTTCATATCGGTAACTAATTAATGTTTATCTATCATATTATGTTAAAATATTTCATATGAAAATTTGACGCACCCCCCCTTTAAGTGTTTACGTATATCGTCTTATATTGTATTTATTCACATAAGTCATTCTAGTAGCAATATTTAATTTATCGAGCCCCTTGTTTCCCACCACTGACTTGGGGAATATAAATCTGCTGGTACGATTAAGACTTACAGAACTCTATATAATAAAAGTTAATGACAAATGTCTGTAGTCATAATTATATTCAACGATTTCAAAAATTATACATTTTTTATCAGAAGATTTTGTATGTTTCACTGGAAAAAGTAATCCAGGAACTGGTTAAGGCCCTTCTGCACTTTCATATTTCTAGGAACCAGGAGCATTGAATCCATCCCTGATCTCACCTCTATTCCCTCTATCTCACCTCTATTCCCTCTATCTTACCTCTATTCCCTCTATCTTACCTCTATTCCCTCTATCTTACCTCTATTCCCTCTATCTTACCTCTATTCCCTCTATCTTACCTCTATTCCCTCTATCTTACCTCTATTCCCTCTATCTCACCTCTATTCCCTCTATCTTACCTCTATTCCCTCTATCTTACCTCTATTCCCTCTATCTTACCTCTATTCCCTCTATCTCACCTCTATTCCCTCTATCTTACCTCTATTCCCTCTATCTTACCTCTATTCCCTCTATCTCACCTCTATTCCCTCTATCTTACCTCTACTCCCTCTATCTCACCTCTATTCCCTCTATCTTACCTCTATTCCCTCTATCTTACCTCTATTCCCTCTATCTCACCTCTATTCCCTCTATCTTACCTCTATTCCCTCTATCTTACCTCTATTCCCTCTATCTTACCTCTATTCCCTCTATCTCACCTCTATTCCCTCTATCTTACCTCTATTCCCTCTATCTTACCTCTATTCCCTCTATCTCACCTCTATTCCCTCTATCTTACCTCTACTCCCTCTATCTCACCTCTATTCCCTCTATCTTACCTCTATTCCCTCTATCTTACCTCTATTCCCTCTATCTCACCTCTATTCCCTCTATCTTACCTCTACTCCCTCTATCTCACCTCTATTCCCTCTATCTTACCTCTATTCCCTCTATCTTACCTCTATTCCCTCTATCTTACCTCTATTCCCTCTATCTTACCTCTATTCCCTCTATCTTACCTCTATTCCCTCTATCTCACCTCTATTCCCTCTATCTTACCTCTATTCCCTCTATCTTACCTCTATTCCCTCTATCTCACCTCTATTCCCTCTATCTTACCTCTACTCCCTCTATCTCACCTCTATTCCCTCTATCTTACCTCTATCCCCTCTATCTTACCTCTACTCCCTCTATCTTACCTCTATTCCCTCTATCTCACCTCTATTCCCTCTATCTCACCTCTATTCCCTCTATCTTACCTCTATTCCCTCTATCTTACCTCTATTCCCTCTATCTCACCTCTATTCCCTCTATCTCACCTCTATTCCCTCTATCTTACCTCTACTCCCTCTATCTTACCTCTACTCCCTCTATCTCACCTCTATTCCCTCTATCTTACCTCTACTCCCTCTATCTCACCTCTATTCCCTCTATCTTACCTCTATTCCCTCTATCTTACCTCTACTCCCTCTATCTCATCTCTACTCCCTCTATCTAACCTCTATTCCCTCTATCTTACCTTTATTCCCTCTATCTTACCTCTATTCCCTCTATCTTACCTCTGTTCCCTCTATCTCACCTCTATTCCCTCTATCTCACCTCTATTCCCTCTATCTTACCTCTACTCCCTCTATCTCACCTCTATTCCCTCTATCTTACCTCTACTCCCTCTATCTTACCTCTATTCCCTCTATCTTACCTCTATTCCCTCTATCTTACCTCTACTCCCTCTATCTCATCTCTACTCCCTCTATCTCACCTCTATTCCTTCTATCTCAACTCAATTCCCTCTATCTCACCTCTATTCCCTCTATCTCACCTCTATTCCCTCTATCTCACCTCTACTCCCTCTATCTCAACTCTATTCCCTCTATCTCACCTCTATTCCCTCTATCTCACCTCTATTTCTTCTAACAGTTTCTGTTTTTCTCGCTCTATCAGATTTATTTTAGCGCCAAGACTACGCACAAAAATCACACCAACTTCTGCCTCCTGACTTTTGCCTCCAGTTAATAATGAGGTACTGAATTTACCTCTAATGTAAAAACAGCAATAAAATCACATCAACTCTTGATAGAATCAATGTAATGAGGCCAAATGTAGAGGATGACTTATAAAAAAGATAATGATAATAGGATTTATGTTTAGTTTTTCATTCTTTTCCTTTATTTTTCCTTTATTTCTTCATCTTCTTGTTCTATCTTCCCATGGCCTCTCATCATTCCTCTAGATAACTTTTAGTTGATAGGGATATCTATCAAACTCAAAAAATACAATATTGGTAATTAATATTTTGGAAAAAATATACCCAACTCTCAAAGTAAAACAAATAATGATGAAAGGTATATTTTTTCAAAAGTTTGCGAATAATATTTTCCTCATGTATATAATTTAGCAAATGTCTATTCTCTATGGCACCATCTGTGACAAAATAGAATGACGTTATTTTGTATCTTTGCTCTGACTAAGTATGACACACACCTCATTTCTGTGCCGTGATAGCAACACATTATTTCCAAAGAGATGTCCGTACTTACTGATAACAGAGAGAAATGCTTGGTATGCAAGAGACCACCTTTTGTGGTTATTTTCTCCGATAGTTTTTGGTGAGTTGCAGACCTGTTAGAGGACAGAGAGAAAAGATGGTGCTGGTACTGAGCCAGAGAGAGAAGATGGTGCTGGTACTGAACCATAGAGAGAAGATGGTGCTGGTACTGAACCAGAGAGAGGAGATGGTGCTGGTACTGAACCAGAGAGAGAAGATGGTGCTGGTACTGAACCAGAGAGAGAAGGTGGTGCTGGTACTGAACCAGAGAGAGAAGATGGTGCTGGTACTGAACCAGAGAGAGAAGGTGGTGCTGGTACTGAACCAGAGAGAAGATGGTGCTGGTACTGAACCAGAGAGAGAAGATGGTGCTGGTACTGAACCAGAGAGAAGATGGTGCAGGTACTGAACCAGAGAGAAGATGGTGCAGGTACTGAACCAGAGAGAGAAGATGGTGCTGGTACTGAACCAGAGAGAGAAGATGGTGCTGGTACTGAACCAGAGAGAGGAGATGGTGCTGGTACTGAACCAGAGAGAAGATGGTGGAGGTACTGAACCAGAGAGAAGATGGTGCTGGTACTGAACCAGAGAGAGGAGATGGTGCTGGTACTGAACCAGAGAGAGAAGATGGTGCTGGTACTGAACCAGAGAGAAGATGGTGCAGGTACTGAACCAGAGAGAAGATGGTGCAGGTACTGAACCACAGAGAGAAGATGGTGCTGGTACTGAACCAGAGAGAGAAGATGGAGCTGGTACTGAACCAGAGAGATAATATGGTGCTGGTACTGTACCTGAGATAGCAGATGGAGCTGGTACTGTACCTGAGATAGAAGATGGTGCTGGTACTGTACCTGAGATAGAAGATGGAGCTGGTACTGAACCAGAGAGAGAAGGTGGTGCTGGTACTGAACCAGAGAGAGAAGGTGGTGCTGGTACTGAACCAAAGAGAGAAGATGGTGCTGGTACTGAACCAGAGAGAGAAGATGGTACTGGTACTGAACCAGAGAGAGAAGATGGTGATGGTACTGAACCAGAGAGTCACAAGGAGTCACAAGGATAAAGGGACCATCAAAAGGCACAATATGCCCATCCAAGGATGGCCCCTGTACACAGCCAGCTGTGTGCTAGACGTAGGGCTAACAGCAGAGCAAGGTGAATCTCTCTCCATCACTCCCCACTTGGAACCTATGCATTCCAAACCGTACTCCTAAACCTGACAAAGGAAGAACCTCCACCAGGCGTAGGAGTTCAGTTTGGGTACAATAATTAGCTCTAAGATTTATCCTGGACTTGGTCAGTCAAAGGCAGTCCCTGTGACGGTGACAGGACGCAGGGTGTGACCTGATCTCTCACGCCACGGAAAGGTGCCAGGGTTTCTTTTTGTTGGTTAGTTGGAGTTGAAGTAAGAGTGCTATCAGACTAAGATAGCTTAGAATCTCATCTCAACTCCGAGGGCAAATCATGGAGGGGCTTGACAGCTCAGTAAGCCAGCTCACTGAGTATCCCGTCAAGTCGCCTTTTGAATGTGTCAACAGTCAGGCTGCTTACAACATTTTCTGGCAGTCTGAACCACACATAACAGATCTTTACCAGCATGAAGTTCTCGGAACCACCTTCCACCCGTGGTTGCGGGTGGGGTTCACACACAGCGAAAAGTAGTCTTCGGGATCAACTTGACTTATCCCTCGAAGTATCTTAAAAGTCTCAATGAGTTGATCCCTCAAATGTCGCTGCTCAATCGTGAAGAGACCAAGGTCTTCTAACCTACGTGCGTATGTATCCCTTGGATCGGATATCTGCTGCAAGCTTAGTCGCCCTCGCTTGCACCCGATCCAACCGCTGGACATCCGCTCGCAACGTCGGTGACCAGAACTGGACCGCAAACTCCAACAGAGGTCTAACTAGAGATTTGTACAGGGTGAAGGCAGAGTCTCTGTTTCTGTATCGGAATTACCTCCTGATGTACCCTAGGATCTTGTTTGCTCTCTTCTCAGCTTCAAGGCACTATCGAGAGAGCTTGAGATCCCTGGTGATCATATCTCCAAGATCCTTCTGTACATCAGTGGGTCCTATTGGGGTTCCAAGTAGCGTGTAGGCAACTTCGGCGTTCTTATGACCAGCATGAAGTACTCTACACTTGTCCACATTGAAGGGCATCAGCCACTTTTCCGACCATTCTACGATCTTGAAAAGATCACGTTGGAGTTGTCCGATGGACTCTGGACTTGCAGCGTTAATGCCAATCTTTGTGTCATCAGCAAACTTGGATACCCTACTGACGAGTCCTACGTCAAGGTCATTTATGTAAATAATAAAGAGCAGAGGATCAAGGACTGAGCCCCGGGGAACCCCGCTGGTTACGGAGCTCCAAACAGAGGCCACGCCATTGACCACCACTCTTTGTCGCCTGTTATTTAGCCATGACCTGATCCATTGTAGGACTCGACCACCCACACCAATAGCTGCTATTTTCGCCATCAACCTCTTTTGAAATCAAATGCCTTCTTGAAATCAAGGTAGATGTTGTCAACAGTTTTGGATTTGCCATGCTCCTGAAGAACGTAGTAGATGAACTCTAGTAAGTTTGTCAGGCATGACTTCCTGCGAAGAAAGCCATGCTGGCTCTTTCCTATGAGCTGGTATTCTTCCAGGTGCTCCACAATCCTATCCTTGATGATGGATTCAAGCAGCTTTCCAGGAACCGATGTCAAACTAATCGGCCTGTAGTAATTGATGTCGGTGGTTTCACCTGTCTTGAAGATTGGAGTCACATCCACGATCCTCATGTCGTCGGCAACCACGCCCGATTCCAAAGAGACATTGAAGATCTGTTGCAGATGTGCTGCCAAACCATCCTTCACATTCTTCATCACTGTCAGTAAGAATCCATCAGGACCAGCTGCCTTGTTAGGGTCCAGCTTGCCAAGTTCGTCCACTACCTCTTCAACAGTACAGACAATCTCAGTAAGTGGCATTTGTCTCTAGTAGTGAACTACGAGGTCAGGGGTGCCAAGTGCATCCTCCCTGGTGAAGACACTGACAAAATAACTGTTGAGTTCGGCACCGATGTCGGCATCCGAAGTTGCCAACACACCTTGGGTTGTCCTGATTGGTCTGATGGAGCTTTTGAGGGCTTTCTGCTATTAACGTAGGCGAAAAACTCCTTAGGGTTACCCTTACAGGCCAATACAACCCTCTGTTCCTCCGCTAATTTAGCTTGCCGCCCCATTCTTTTGACCAATCTACGTTGGTCTGTGAGAAGTCTCTCAGTTTCCGGTGAAGAGTGTGTTTTGAATGAGACGTAGAGTCGTTTCCTTCTCTGTATTTCCTTGCAAAGCTCGTTGTGAAACCATTTAGGATGGACCTTCATGGAATCACTTACCCTTTTCCTAGTTATGCGTCGTCCTGGGTCGAGATGTAGTTTGCCTTAAAGCCCCGCCACATCTGATCAGGTGAAGCGAAGATGGTGCTGGTACTGAACCAGAGAGAGAAGATGGTGCTGGTACTGAACCACAGAGAGAAGATGGTGCTGGTACTGAACCAGAGAGAGAAGATGGTGCTGGTACTGAACCAGAGAGAGAGGATGGTGGTGGTACTGATCGTTTCACTAATAACTAAAAAATAATATTAATATTCTCACTTAGGTTACTAGCCATAAATTGGATTTTTCCTTCTAAAATTTCTTTCTAAGTTGTAAATTAAAAAATTCATTAATTTCGAATTGTTATTTGAAAATGTATACTTAATTACTTGGAGATTTTTATCAAGAATATATTGCAAGACAGAACCACATTTTGTGATATTAACCACTGCATTAATTATTATATCGCATATTGCTCTCATGCAGTGAAATTTCTTTTATTAAGTTCAAAGACTATTTGTTGTTTACCGTGTTTAGAGTTATTATAGTATATGTGTATTTTGGTAATTAACACCTAACCGATAGAAATAAAAAGCCCTTTGCCTTTGATGGCGACTGAGAAAAACTGTGGCGTGAATCCCATCAGCAGCCACTAAATATATTAGAAAAAGAAACAATGCTTCTGAACTTGTATGACCTGAACAACAGTGAATATATTAGAAAAGGAAACAATGCCTCTGAGCTTGCATGACCTGAACACAGTGAATATATTAGAAAAAATAGTGCCTCTGAACTTTCATGACCTGAACAACAGTGAATATATTAGAAAAGAAACAATACCTCTGAATTTGCATGGCCTGAATTATAGTTAGTTTTTTTTTTCTAATTCAGTAATAAATAACTATGAATTCTCTTGAACTAGGGTTTGTTGCAATAATATTTAGATATATAATGTGAATTATTTAACGAGGTTAATATATAAGGGTGCGCAAATTACAACCTTGACAAGCTAAGAAATCTCAGAGACCTAATTAATTAGAGAGTTGTAGCTTCAGGAATAAGGTAAAAAATATATTAGAGAATCACAGCTATGAAATAAACCATGAGATAATTAGTCTAGGTATCTTTCTCACGGAGTAAAAAACTTAAAGATTCAATGATGTGTTTTATGGTAGTCAGGTGAAGATTTAGAATTCTTGTGGGTAGTTGAGACCTATGAGATTTAGTTGGACCACCAAACCGATGGACTGCATTTTAGCTCATTAGTGAGTTCCGGTTAAGATGATTGGAAATGTGGAAGTCCTGGAAATATAAGACTTAGTGTTCAGTCACTAGGTCCAATAGTCTATGGGAGTAACTTAGAGTCAGTACTTAGACAGGCCCCGTCTGGGGTGATCGTCCCTTGCACCATCTGTACCATCTACTGTATCCATTTAATTAAAACTCTACCGCTTGTGTAATTATATGTGTTGCTACCCCTTAAAGTTGTACGTTCGTTATCATTACACCAGTTAATTTAATTAACTAATCCAATATAAAACACCCGACTGCATCAAGAGCTATGCATAAAAAAATCCTATATGTGGGGTGTTAAAAATCCCCCTCCTAATACTATTGGTGTTGATAACATTTAGAGTAGAGGTCCATGGAGTAACCCCTGGGGTATGCCTTGTCATTTCTACAAACATCTCTCTTTTCCTTTCACTCATGAAGAATGTAGAACCTGAAACGGATGATTTTTAAGGGGGAATTGTTAATTTATATGATTCCATGTTATCATTTATACACGCTTGTTTATTTAGGTAATTAATTGCAAGTTGATTACTTATAGTTTTGTTGTGTTGTTAATATAAATAATTTTTGAATAATAGTAATTTATAATACTCCTGTATTTGTGGTGTATCAGATGTTTTTCTATAGAATTCATAATTTTTATTTATTTATTTATTTATCAAACTAATTTCCCTTACAATTAGATTGTAAGTCGAGAGGCAATCAATCCATTACACTTTTTTATATTTAAATTTAAAACAAGGAAAATTAGACCCGGAGAAGCTTACGCTTTTAGGGCTAGGTACATATATAACATAACATACATTTCAGCAAAAAAACTACATAAACAGAAACTACCTATAATGAGCTACCAAAAACTATTCATCAGACAATGTGTGAGAGATATTAGATTTCAATTTAGACCTGAGCAAATTTAGAGAATTACAGTTTTTAGTATTAGGTGGTGAATTATTCCAGATATGAGCACTCTTTCAGACCATTGAGTCCCTTGTACGTTCTCTGTTGATACGAGGTAAAATAAATTCATGTCTATTTCTAGCGAGGTGAATTTGCTGATCAGTGAGACGCATTAAGGAAATGTATACTGCTAAATCTAAACTACTGTTACTGTTGACACGGTGCATGTAAATAGATAGATATGGCTAAATCGTGCTGATGATTGATTGGTAAAAGGTTGGCATTTATAAAATGTGCAAGGGTATGTTCATTAAAAGTTAAACTATTGATGCATCTGATTGATCTTTTCTGTAAAACTGAAATTCTATTAGCATACCATGTCTCAATACCATAATGAATATATGGACTAACTAACTAATGTATGCCACAATTTAAGCAAAATTTTAGGAGGTAAACTACTTCGCAGTTTATAAAATATACCAGTATTGCAAAATATTTTGCTTGATATATAGGATATATGATTATTAAGCTTCAACCTATCATCAAGATAAACTCCCAAAAACTTCACCAAATTGCACTGACTCAAAGCATTGTCACCCATAACAATTGGCGAATGGAAGGAATAATTCCTAGAATAGGAATACAACATGTATTTACTCTTATTTACGTTAATTTTATTACTTATCAGCCATTGACCTATTCATTTTATATTATTGTTAATAAGGTTATGAGCAGTTGGAAGTTCATCCTTATTGAGTGCACAAGAAACAGTACTATCAACCGCAAACAAAATTAAATCAAAGTGTAATTAGTACTATGTGGAAGATCATTTATAGTAAAGAGCAAAAAGAGGAGGAGCCAAGATTGCTTCGTTGTGGGACCGAACAATCAATAGAATGAATTTTGTAATTAATACCATAACATAATTTTTAAATGAAATATTCTGTTAACTCTAGTAATATTTTTATTTAACTAGAATTAAATATGTTCACCAATTTATTTTCCGTACTTTTGAGCATCAAGAAAATTTCTTTGAAGTGTTAATGAATTTAATTGATTTGTGCAATCATTCAAAATAACGTAACAAATTGTCCTTAATGAATTTTAAAATGTTCCACTATTTCTATATGCATGGCTAAATCGAACAAATTATTCAACGAAAAAATAACAATATAATTATAAAGTATAATTGAAATGTAGTAACATTGGAAAGGAACGGCTGTTTATTTCATAGAATCATAATTAGATGTTATCCTTGGGGTTAGTACACCGATTACAAATGGGGAACTATTGAATCGGTGTTTTAAATAAATAACAAGTACGATAAAGAATTGGAATCACATTCTTCTTTTTTCAATCAAAGAATTGCGAAGCAATATGCAAATAAATTGAAAATGTATCGAAGTTTTTTTGAGAAAGAATATTGTACAGTCCATTGTATCTTTCCGAAACTTTTCATTTATTTTTAGAAACAGTTCTCTAGAAAATAGAACAAGAAGTTTGTAAAAAATGCAATTTGTTAATACTTCGGTTATAAACTATTAGTATTTCAATTCTAGCGATTGGAGAGAAGTAATATAGAACATACTTTTACCTCAGTGTTGACATAATCTCAGTCTGACTGATTCTTGAAGTCATTGCTTTTTATCCTGTGTGTTGATTCACTGCAAACAGTGAAGTAATGTCTCTGTTTTTCTCAGCAGTGAAGTAATGTCACTGTTTTATCCACGCAGTGACTGTGTGTTGATTCACTGCAGATAATGAAGTAATGTCACTGTTTTTATCCACGCAGTGAAGTAGATTGTCACTGCGATTCTCAATCAACTGAGAAGAGAAAAAAAAAAGCTAAAGAAACGCTGACACACTACACCAATACTCACTCTACCTACCTACACACTACACCAATACTCACTCTAACTACCTACACACTACACCAATACTCACTCTATTTACCTACACACTACACCAATACTCACTCTAACTACCTACACACTACACCAATACTCACTCTACCTACCTACACACTACACCAATACTCACTCTACCTACCTACACACTACACCAATACTCACTCTACCTACCTACACACTACACCAATACTCACTCTAACTACCTACACACTACACCAATACTCACTCTACCTACCTACACACTACACCAATACTCACTCTACCTACCTACACACTACACCAATACTCACTCTACCTACCTACACACTACACCAATACTCACTCTACCTACCTACACACTACACCAATACTCACTCTACCTACCTACACACTACACCAATACTCACACTATCTACCTACACACTACACCAATACTCACTCTATCTACCTACACACTACACCAATACTCACTCTACCTATCTACACACTACACCAATACTCACTCTACCTACCTATTTTCCATGTCATTCATACCATAGGTCACATCAAAGTCTATTTCTCAATTAGAAATGCAATCTACGATAAAATTACTCTAACTGAAATAACCCTTTCCATTTTCCAATATTTTCTTTCAAAACATTGGCAAACATCAGACAAAAGAAAAAGAAATGAAATGTGTTTGAAAAGCCTAGTGATTAGTTAAATGCTAAATTGATTGGTAACTAACTACTTCTGTTTGTTCTACACTGATAATGTCAGAGCTGTATGTTGGCAGACATCAAAAGAATACAACGTGCATGTAGACTTACGGTGAAACTACTACTCCTTCTTAGCCCTCACTTACAATATTAAACACTAAGGGGAGCAATAGCAGAAACTAATAATTTGAATAATGCACTCAGCGTAACTCATCTACTTTTTAGAGATATTCATCTTCCTCATCTTCCTCACCAATCCTCATCTTCCTCACCAATACTTATCTTCCTCACCAATCCTCATCTTCCTCACCAATCCTCATCTTCCTCACCAATCCTCATCTTCCTCACCAATCCTCATCTTCCTCACCAATCCCCATCTTCTTCACCAATCCTCATCTTCCTCACCAATCCTCATCTTCCTCACCAATACTCATCTTCCTCACGAATCCCCGCCTCCAATTCCAGTTTCCGGATCATTGAATTCGCCAGGTAAAAACTCTGTGTTTTTTCTCACTCATCTGTTCCTTGTTGAGAAACTTTAGACAAACTTTACGCTAGTCTGACTTTCGATATTTCCAAATGGATCTTCGCCATTTCTAAGACAATCCGCATTTTGAAGATTGATTTACAGCTTTCTACACGGCAAAACAATCCACATTTTGAAGATTGATCTACAGCTTTCTACACGGCAAAACAATCCGCATTTTGAAGATTGATCTACAGCTTTCTACACGGCAAAAGAATCCGCATTTTGAAGATTGATTTACAGCTTTCTACACGATAAAACAATCCGCATTTTGAAGATTGATTTACAGCTTTCTACACGGCAAAACAATCCGCATTTTGAAGATTGATCTACAGCTCTCTACACGGCAAAACAATCCACATTTTGAAGATTGATCTACAGCTTTCTAAACGGCAGAACAATCCACATTTTGAAGATTGATCTACAGCTTTCTACACGGCAGAACAATCCGCATTTTGAAGATTGATCTACAGCTTTCTACACGGCAAAACAATCCACATTTTGAAGATTGATCTACAGCTTTCTACACGGCAAAACAATCCGCATTTTGAAGATTGATCTACAGCTTTCTACACGGCAAAACAATCCGCATTTTGAAGATTGATCTACAGCTTTCTACACGGCAAAACAATCCACATTTTGAAGATTGATCTACAGCTTTCTACACGGCAAAACAATCCACATTTTGAAGATTGATCTACAGCTTTCTAAACGGCAGAACAATCCACATTTTGAAGATTGATCTACAGCTTTCTACACGGCAGAACAATCCGCATTTTGAAGATTGATCTACAGCTTTCTACACGGCAAAACAATCCACATTTTGAAGATTGATCTACAGCTTTCTACACGGCAAAACAATCCGCATTTTGAAGAATGATCTACAGCTTTCTACACGGCAAAACAATCCACATTTTGAAGATTGATCTACAGCTTTCTACACGGCAAAACAATCCGCATTTTGAAGATTGATCTACAGCTTTCTACACGGTAAAACAATCCACATTTTGAAGATTGATCTACAGCTTTCTACACGGCAAAACAATCCACATTTTGAAGATTGATCTACAGCTTTCTACACGGCAAAACAATCCGCATTTTGAAGATTGATCTACAGCTTTCTACACGGCAAAACAATCCGCATTTTGAAGATTGATCTACAGCTTTCTACACGGCAAAACAATCCACATTTTGAAGATTGATCTACAGCTTTCTACACGGCAAAACAATCCGCATTTTGAAGATTGATCTACAGCTTTCTACACGGCAAAACAATCCACATTTTGAAGATTGATCTACAGCTTTCTACACGGCAAAACAATCCGCATTTTGAAGATTGATCTACAGCTTTCTACACGGCATAACAATCCGCATTTTGAAGAATGATCTACAGCTTTCTACACGGCAAAACAATCTGCATTTTGAAGATTGATCTACAGCTTTCTACACGGTAAATTGTTCTAGAGCTGATACAGAATGTTACCAGGGAATAGATACTTTCTATCGATATACAAAGTAAGGTATAAAAGATTATTTTCATCAGAGTAAATACTTTTGGGGATTATTGAAGAGGTTTCATTTCGTTGAACTTTTAATTCCTATTTTTGTTGATGTAAATAGTAATTTTATACAATCTATGATATATATATATATACCTATGATTATCTACTTTTAACTACCAAATAATTTAGATTGATACTCCCATTCATGTCTAATAATAAACGCAGAAAAATAGAAAAAAAGTTATAGATAATATTGCGTATAATTACCCCCATCAATATGAGAGTTAATGAGTTAAAATTCTAGTAAATAAGTGGTATTATTAATGGGAAAATAGAGGATAATTACGGTGGAAGTTTTCCTCTTTAATTCTTTCATCTGATGTAATCTTCTCAACTAGCAATTCATTTTTGATATCATCAATAGAATCACTAGGAGTAGTTCATCTTGTGAGAGATGTGCTATCAACTGTGAAGAGTGTTTCTACCTTCTGTTGAAGATAAGTGCTATCTAATATTTCTGGAGATATGACAACTTTTAGAATGAGGCTATTGAATATTTATTGAACGGAAGCATTCTTTTTTCAACCACCCATTACATCACAATGAAGAAATACACAAACAGTGATATGCTCTCATAATTAATTATTATATTAATCATGCATTTAATTTATAAAATTATTAATAGTTAGCATGGAATATAAAATAATGTATGAGATCAAATGTAGCTACGTTAAATTTTATTAAATGATTAACTACTTAAACTATGTACATTGATAGCAATGATAAGGTATTTTGATATTTTTCAATAACCAAACAGTCTTTAATTGTAATTATTATTGAACCTAAAAAAATACTGTATATAAAATGTAACAGGGGATCCATGTGACTTGAAAGAATTACAATTCTTTGGAATGCAAATCCTGAGAGTGTAAAAAAAATAATTGGAAACTGAAGGACTTGGTTAACATTGACAAATGTGACAAATTTAAAGGTTTGCATTGGTATTTATGGTAAAATAATTGGAAGCTGAAGGACTTGGTTAACATTGACAAATGTGACAAATTTAAAGGTTTGCATTGGTAATTATGGTAAAATAATTGGAAACTGAGGGACTTGGTTAACATTGACAAATGTGACAAATTTAAAGGTTTGCATTGGTAATTATGGTAAAATAATTGGAAAAAGAGGGACTTGGTTAACATTGACAAATGTGACAAATTTAAAGGTTTGGATTAGTAATTATGTTACAATATAATTGCCAAAATCTGAATATACATATATACGTAATACTAAATACCATTTAGTTCTTTTGTACGTATTTAATTCTTCCGTTCGTCAACTTTATAAGAAGCAGTTGTAACTCACAATGAATACATTTTGAGGCAATAAGTCAAGACTGGAATGCCAGAGACTTGATTTGTCTTGCCTTCTATTTTTCTCGGGTTGGAAGTTTTAATTTTCGGAAGAGGAATGTTCCAAACACATTCCAGAGTGTATAACTGATCACCAAACTTACTAAACACTTGGAATTGTTAGACAACTAGAAACGGATTACTTCTCTTTAGTTGTAGTGTGTATAATAAGCATTTTGACATGTGTTTTAATATTAGCCTCGTTATTGAGGTAAATAGATTGGATGAGTTTTAGAGTCTAGAGATGAGTCAGGTGGATTGGTTTTAATAAACATTATATTCGTGTGTAGTAAAGGTGTCTCTTATATCCTTGGAATTTTTTGTCATTGCTATATACAGACCTCACTCCGATAGTATACTGAACTTCTGTAAAACTCTTTGTGATATACTATCTTGTAACTTTTTTAAACGTGATGTCTGTTTGTTGGGTGACCTTAATATAAATTTGCTTGCTCTTGACAATAATGACACAGCTCATTTTGCTGCTCTTATGAGAGCATTTAACTATGTGCCGGTTATTACCAAACCTACTAGGTTTCCCTCTTCAAATTTGAACCATGTACCATCTTTGCTTGACCATATTTGGATAAACTTTTCTTCTAATTACAGTAATTGTGTTGGCATTATCTTGGATAATATAACTGATCACTGTACTACTTTTATAACTCTATCTAGGGAAATGTTAATGGGTGGAAGACTAGATGATTTAGTTGAAGTTAAGTTTCGTCTTGTTAATGATGTAACGATTGCTGAATTTAAGAATGAAATATTGTCTATTAACTGGGATCATTTGAATGGGTTTACTGATGTCAACAATGCTACTGTGTATCTGCTGAAAACTATTAACGAAATTCATTGTAAATGTTTTCCACTGAAAAAGAAGAGGATAAGTAGGAAACGTATTTGTAAACCGTGGCTAACATCTGATATACTACGACAAATTAAGTATAAATCTATTTGCTTTAAAAAATGCAAGCTGGGTCAAATATCCGAGGCTGAAAATAGAAAAGTTCGTAATTTTGTTAATGGTATTGTGCATAAAGCTAAGGTAGTTTACCATAGAAACCGATTTCAGAGTAGCATTAACGATATGAAGAGAACTTGGATATATTTACGAAAACTGGTTTCATTTGGTGGTACTAAGCATGTAATTGAATCTGTTAATAGGGATGGTAATGTTATTTCTGACCCCATGGATATCGCCCAGTGTTTCAATGATCATTTTTGTTCGGCTGCATCCGTGCTTAGTGAGTCACTGCCAGCCTCTTCTGCTAACCCACTTTCCTTCATCAATTATAATGTTCATTCACTGTTCTTCGATCCAGTATCAGAAAATGAAGTAAGTGATGTTATCTTGTCTTTGAAAAATACTAAGTATGATATTGATACTATTTCGGTGAAGGTGTTGAAGTCTTGTGGTTCCATTTTGAGTTATCCACTTTCCATTGTTGTGAACATGTCTGTTTCGTGTGGGGTTTTTCCTGATATCTTTAAGGATGCTTGTGTTATACCAATATTTAAAAAAGGTGACAAAACTGATATTAGTAACTACCGACCAATTTCGATTCTTCCATTATTTAGCAAGATATTTGAAAAATGTGTTGCCAAGCGTTTGATTTCTTTCACTGATCGTTTTCATGTTGTCAGTGACAAGCAATATGGATTCCGCAAAGGTCTGTCGACGGTGGATGCGATTGTGAACTTTTCTGAGCACATCTGTGAAAATTTGGAAGATCGTAAGCACGTCCTTGGTGTCTTTATTGATTATTCAAAAGCATTTGATACCGTTAAACACAGTATTTTGCTTTCCAAACTGGAAGCCTATGGTGTTCGTGGTGTGACTCTTAATTGGTTTAGGAGTTACTTGGAAAACCGTAGACAGTGTGTTAAAGTCGGCAGTTCTTATTCGCGTTATGGTAGTATTTCGATTGGTGTACCTCAGGGAAGTGTGTTGGGGCCGCTTTTGTTTATTTTGTATGTCAATGAATTTTCCAATATCTCGCCTTTCTTGAAATCTATCTTATTTGCTGATGATACAACTATCTCTGCTGCAGGTTCAAATTTCCAGGAATTATGTAGTCTTCTGAATAGGGAGCTGGAGTCTATCTCATCGTGGTCTATTTCAAACAGATTGGCACTGAATGCTGAAAAAACTGGTGCGGTCCTTTTCTCGAATAGAATGTATGATGTCGACCTCTCACGCAGTCTGATTGTGAATGATGTCCGAGTGGACTTCTCAGAGAGTGTATCATTTCTTGGTCTTACCATTGATAGCAGACTGAAGTATAGAGATCATATTGATATAGTGTGTAGAAAGTTGTCTAAGGTGACTGGCATTATATACAAAGTAAGAGAGTTCCTACCACAAAAGTCTTTAATCAGTTTGTACTATAGTCTGTTCTACCCTTATCTAATGTACGGAAATATTCTATGGGGTGGAACTTATGATGTTCATTTGCATACTATTGAGATGCTCCAAAAACGAGTAATAAGAATCATCACCGATAGCGAGTACTTAGCCCACACTGACCCCCTTTTTTATATCACTGGTATTTTGAAATTAGATGATCTCCATAATTATTTATTGCTTGTGTATTTGTTTAGAAATAGAACTAATTTTAACTACTCCAACTTACCCTATGAAACTAGGCATGCTTCTGATCCAGTTATAGGTCGTCACAGGTTAACTTTAACGGAGCACAGTGTTCATTTTTCTGCAGCTAAACTGTGGCAGTCTCTACCTCCAAATATAAAAACTATTAACTCTTTGAATATCTTTAAATCAACTCTTAAAAAGTACTATCTTGCCAAATATGCTGATCATAATTAGTTTAGGTACATTGTGATCTGTGACTTGTTGTTAATAATTGTAAGTTTGTGTATTCTTATCTTTATCATTTGTAGCTTTTGGTGTGTTTTCTCTGTCTGTGCAATCATTTAGGTCTAATACAAAAATATTATCTATTTAGTGTAAATGTCGCATATATTTTATGACAGGATAAAACCATTCCTGTCTCTTGTTTTAACCTTGCCCGAAAATTTCTTATTAATAAGAAATTATATATGGGCTTGTAGAACTGTATTGTTTTTTATTACTTTTATTCAATAAATATCCTTATCCTTATCCTTATCCTTATTCTAAATCATTTTTCTCCTTTGTTTCATCAATTGTTAAAGAATAAGATGTATTAATTAATGCTGATGTGGAATACTTACGAATACTTTTGAAGGTAACAAAGAATGTCTACACTTCACACACTATCTTATATGTAAAATTGAGGCTCTTTAATGTTCTGCTCTGAATTAATGTCGATTATGAATTAACTGACTTAACTGACTGATCCCTACAAACAACGGTCTGTTGATTCGATGGATCAATCCATCGATTCGATATCCCAGCAATCGAAAAGAAATCGAATCGATATACGTTGCTTATAGGGATAAGTCTCTGAAATGAAAAACCTAAGTCAGAATAGTACATTGTGACTACCAACTGCAGAATGACAATAATATAAAATTAAAATTTGCGCATGTATTCGTGTGTAGCGCTAATAATTTCAAAAGTTTATTATTCAAAAATTATGTATCACAAAAGGCAACACCAAATATTCACTTGATTAGTATTTAGTATATTCAGTAGGAAGTAAAAAAATACAAAAAATAGTAAATGATAAAATACTCATTATTCATTGCCAGTGTTTTAATCGGAATTTTCCTTGCCTCTTTGTACATCTGACAACTAATTTGGACAATCGAGTGTCTGAACAGTAAATTTGAGTTCTAATTATAAACACCTCTAATGTCGCTACACAGATCATTTTCTTTTGTTCCTGCAATAACAAATTAGTTTGTATTGCACAGGTAACTACGAACCAAATTAATTTCTACCAATCGAGTGAACACTAAATCCTTTCTGTTAAATTAGACGGAATAAATTAAAGCCAAAACAAATTAAATGCATCACATGGTTTCAATTAATTAGTGCGCATTAATCATGAGCATGCAATTACAATGCCTTATTGATCAGGAATGCGAGGTAAATTAAACAGTACATACCAAAATAGTGCAATCAATGCTATAGGTATGTCCTAATCTTCTCTTGAAATATTTATTCGAGATGAAGACTTTACTGAAGTAGTCATTTTTAGTGCAATTTAAGACTTAATTGGTCAATATTCAAAATATCATGTGATATGAATTTGCATTTGTCAATTTCTTTTTTGTTCATGTTAACAAATTCTCACATTAATGGTACTACATTAGTAATATTGGTACCAAATTGTTATTTATAATGTCCCCTCAAATTCTGTCGATGGTTTGATTTTCAAAGTTAAATTGCGGTATTTTTTCCGCTTCCACCGCACACGATCGTTTCATCGACGCAACGTGAAAAGAACGCAGCCGCATGGCCAGGGCACACGAGCGTGTGCTGCAACGGAAAATTAACCCAGATGCATAGAGAGTGACATGTAGCATGTACCAGTCACACTATACCTAACTAGTTACACTGCAGACTATCTAACCAGTCACACTATACCTAACTAGTCACACTGTAGGCTATCTAACCAGTCACACTATACCTAACTAGTCACACTGTAGGCTATCTAACCAGTCACACTATACCTAACTAGTCACACTGTAGGCTATCTAACCAGTCACACTATACCTAACTAGTCACACTGTAGGCTATCTAACTAGTCACACTATACCTAAATGGATCAAAATTGTAAATCATTGTTATTGGTACGTATATCGGTTACCAATACGTATCGGTACATATTCATTCAAAAAGTTTATATTAACTTCATAAGGTCTTGATCGATATGGAAATACCTGAATTAACTTTGTTTTCTCGTTTTATTATTTCTTTGTAATAACTCAAAGACTGTTAAAATGTAGGGACAAAAATTTCTTTCATATATGTTCAATAAAAATGTTTCAATCTCTACTATTTACTAACAATTACCATTGAAAGATGCGGCAACAAACCGTCCGTGTGCGCACCCACACGTAGATTATACAGAATTGACTGGTAATGCGGCAGTCACCATGCGTCAAGGGAACGCTTACCCTGCGTCCAGAATTGTCCGTCTCTCTGCCGTGCCGTAATATAAGAAAATGTGTAACGTTATTGAGAAAATAAATTAATATAACTACAAAAAATTCCATAATTTAAATCTTAATTTGATAGTAAATATCATAAAAAATTAGTGAAAAAGTATATGTATCAGTGAATTAATTTCTAATTCTAGCCTTGATAACAAATTTGTAGGTATTCCTTCCTATCATTTATCTTCAAACTCGGAAATTATTTCCTTACTTAAAAATAAAAGTTATTTCATTCCTATCTCCTTTACATTAGTTTCTTCTCGTTAAAATATTTTTTCTTTTCAGCTCCTAAATCAAAGGAAGTGAAATGATTATTAATGAATGAGGAAAATAAAAACTCAGACGAAAAATTACACTCACTTTTTAGAGAGAAGCTCTACAGTCTAGATTGGAGAACAGGAATTATATTAGTAACACCTACAGGAATTATATTAGTAACACCTACAGGAATTATATTAGTAACACCTACAGGAATTATATTAGTAACACCTACAGGAATTATATTAGTAACACCTACAGGAATTATATTAGTAACACCTACAGGAATTATATTAGTAACACCTAAAGGAATTATATTAGTAACACCTACAGGAATTATATTAGTAACACCTAAAGGAATTATATTAGTAACACCTAAAGGAATTATATTAGTAACACCTACAGGAATTATATTAGTAACACCTAAAGGAATTATATTAGTAACACCTACAGGAATTATATTAGTAACACCTAAAGGAATTATATTAGTAACACCTAAAGGAATTATATTAGTAACACCTACAGGAATTGTATTAGTAACACCTACAGGAATTATATGTATTAGTAACACCTACAGGAATTATATTAGTAACACCTACAGGTATTTTAATGCAACCTGTGAGTGAAATGTAGTTAGTGAAATATGTTTAATCTGTTCTTAACAATATATTGTGTTGTATTTTACATAATAATGTACAATGTATTCATTGTATATTAATATTCAAAAGTTCAATTCTGATTTCGAATGTGAATAATTAGCAAACTGTACAGTGTACAATGTTCCATTTATTCAATGTAACCACCCTAATTACGAACTAAAGCTTTCACTCTAGGAAGAATTTGAATGCATCGCAAGCGTCTCGTATTTGCTGTTGTTGTATTGCTTCCAATTCCACTTGGAATTTAACTTTCAGTAACTAGAGAGAAGTGTGAGCAGTAGCTGAGACTTGGGATCAAATCTTACCAGATAGAAAAGTACAACGGGTTGAGGTCTGGAGTTTTTGTTGGCCATGCACATTTGCCTGTGAAAGATGGAATAATTTTCTTCCATATTGAACTCTGAATCTGTTCTATAGCAACTGATATTCCAGAATGAGAGAGATGTGTACTTTTGAGTTCAATTTGACACCACAATACACCAATACAAGGGAAGATTTTCCAGACACCATTACAGTAGCCCAAACCATAATAGGCTCTATATTATGACATCTCGTCGCAATCCACCCTCTGATGAACCTGCGGAACTCGAAACTCTATCATTCAAATGGTTCACAACTTGGTGAATCTCGTATCTCTTCTCATCTGTGAAACCAACTAACTTTTCATCTGTGAAACCTAGTTTCTTCTCATCTGTGAAACCTAGTTTCTTCTCATCTGTGAAACCTAGTTTCTTCTTATCTGTGTAACCAAGTTACTTTTCATCTGTGAAACCTAGTTTCTTCTCATCTGTGATACCTAGTTTCTTTTCATCTGTGAGACCAAGTTTCTTCTCATCTGTGATACCAAGTTTCTTTTCATCTGTGTGACCAAGTTTCTTTTCATCTGTGAAACCTAGTTTCTTCTCATATGTGAAACCAAGTTTCTTCTCATCTGTAATACCAAGTTTCTTCTCATCTGTAAAACTTAGTTTCTTCTGATCTGTGAAACCTTGTTTCTTTTCATCTGTGAAACCAAGTTTCTTCTCATCTGTGAAACCTAGTTTCTTCTTATCTGTGAAACCTAATTTCTTCTCATCTGTAAAACCAAGTTTCTTCTCATCTGTAATACCAAGTTTCTTCTGATCTGTAAAACTTAGTTTCTTCTGATCTGTGAAACCTTGTTTCTTTTCATCTGTGAAACCAAGTTTCTTCTCATCTGTGAAACCTAGTTTCTTCTTATCTGTGAAACCTAATTTCTTCTCATCTGTAAAACCAAGTTTCTTCTCATCTGTAATACCAAGTTTCTTCTGATCTGTAAAACTTAGTTTCTTCTGATCTGTGAAACCTTGTTTCTTTTCATCTGTGAAACCAAGTTTCTTCTCATCTGTGAAACCAAGTTTCTTCTCATCTGTAATACCAAGTTTCTTCTGATCTGTAAAACTTAGTTTCTTCTGATCTGTGAAACCTTGTTTCTTTTCATCTGTGAAACCAAGTTTCTTCTCATCTGTGAAACCTAGTTTCTTCTTATCTGTGAAACCTAATTTCTTCTCATCTGTAAAACCAAGTTTCTTCTCATCTGTGAAACCTAGTTTCTTCTCATCTGTGAAACCTAGTTTCTTCTCATCTTTGAAATCTAGTTTCTTTTAATCTGTGAAACCAAGTTTCTTCTCATCTGTGAAACCAAGTTTCTTCTCATCTGTAAAAACCAAGTTACTTCTCATCTTTGAAACCTAGTTTCTTTTCATCTGTGAAACCTTCAGTTATCTCATTCATATTGTGATGACTTATTTCAGCTCTCACTCACCAATATGTTCAGTAAGCTGATGAAGTTTCATTCTCCTTCATAGTTTTGTTCCCATATCTTTTTTCCAGTACTTGATTCCTCCAAGTTTTCCTAACACCAACTTCTGCAGCAACTTTATGATGAGATTGACGTTGTTTTCGACGCA
Organism: Caprella mutica; assembly: GCA_947561585.1. NCBI lineage: Eukaryota > Metazoa > Arthropoda > Malacostraca > Amphipoda > Caprellidae > Caprella > Caprella mutica. The sequence continues at coordinate 28,136 of CANNZV010003990.1, forward strand.
ACTTTTCCCGCCTGTTTTCTGTCAATTTTTTGGTCCGTGTGCTTCTGTTAGGGCTTCGTCCTGGTCTATCAGAGGTTGAACCAGTCTCTTTGAGCATTTTAAAAACAGTTGTAAAATTTATTATCAACTGAGATGCAATTGATGAATTCATCTCGCCTTTTTAGTGGATATATTTGATCTACAGTAATGATACAAAGTATGAATTTATTATCTAGATGATACTAGCTAGTTTGACGATGATATAAAATTAGTAGAATTGTATGATTCAGTAATGCGATTCCTATATATATTGAGGAATATTAGGGGATAAATGTTAAGGACTATCTTACCATTTATTTCAGTCTTTAGTTATTTTATTTGTTAGTAGTTTGGTAGTTTGGTAAATTTCCAAGGAGATTACAGGTGATTAGTTACCTAGCCGCTAAGTAGAAATAATTGAACAAATTAAATGAAGCAATAATATTCATTCAGAAACTAACTACTCTTCACTTCCCTACAAATAATCTACTGATTCTTTCCGCCTGTCACTGAGTAAATTCTTGTAATTTTTTCCCATTGGAATATCAGACGGACAAATGAAAGAGTTTTTACGTGTTTGTGTTTTACCTCCGATGTTAAACATGCAGGGGTACTCTCGACTTTTATATTATTTCATTCTTCTCGGTGGCACGCGGGGAAATATTGCCAACATGCTTCAAAATAGTTACAACATTGTTCATTTTAATTAGTACTATATCGAGACAATGTTGTCTTTCAAACATTATAACTAACTTAGAAATGGTGGAAAAAATAAATTCATATTTTGTCATTTTTTCCATTCAATTTTAGAAACTTCCATAAATCCGAATTTCAAATTACGCCAATTTTCGATAATCAAACTCTTAGATGTGCATAGTAAATTGTCAAAGAGAAATCATTTTATATAAATTAAGTAATTTATTTTAATTAAATTAAGTAATTTATCCCATATTCTTATTTTCTATTTTATTTAACTTATTATCATTGTAAATCATCATTTATTTTCCGTATATTTCACTTGTACAAAGAGTCTGAAATTCATTATATATGACTCAATTTTGATTATTTTAATATTAATTTAATGATATAGTAAGATGTTGTGCGTGTTACCGTCGCCGTTATTAGTCCGTTAAGGGTAACCTTATGTGCCAAACTGTAACGCCGTAGTCAGTCCGTTAAGTCAAGGTGTATTCACAGACTGTGGTAACCGTCTTACAATTATCTCTTATAGCAACATATCAAGGAGAGTGAAAACCATAACAGATACCAGATTATTTATTTAAGAACTCTTAGAAACTATTCAATTATTACTTAGCTAAATTAAACAAAAATGAAATATTATTTATAAAAGGAATATAATGTTTGGATTGAATATTTATAATTATTTATATTAATGAAATCAATTCAGAAGCTAAATAAATAAGGAAACTGAACAGATTAGTAGTAGTGAATAAATAAACAAAAAATGAACAAATAATAATTGGAGGAGTAACTGCTCCTGTTTTTGGAAAATGCCAGTAACCGCTACAATATTAGTACTATGCAATAGAATAATGAATTATTCATAAACCACTCTAGTCCATTTTTCTCATTCTTATATGGGACTGTTACATTCCTGGAAAATAGAATTATATTCCATTAATTTAATCCACCCATGAAAAATACTACGAGTGATGCGCCTCAAAAACATGTTTACGGTAGAGTGGAACCTAGAACTGTAGTTAAAATAGTCACTAGTTATTTAAATAGGCACACTGTTATGCTCACTTCTTGGGTTTGAGAATTGACACTAGACTTTCAAATTTTAATGGGAATATATGTGAATTTATCCCTTCAGAACTAATTGTTTATTCATAATTCTTTATTTCCATAATTTAGTAACTGATCTAATTAATGTCCATCAATTACACAGGAAATGAAAGCGTATAAATGACCGGTTCAATTTTATTATAGGCACAAATATAAAAATACACAGTTTGGCAAATATGGTTATGAGAATGATCGGAATAGAGGGTAGAACAGTATATGATTATGTCCTACCTCAGCTAGTGTCACACCAATTCTGCCTATAAGAACAAGTGTTTAGGCAGTAGAGACTTAAACTTAGGCCTATGAGGGTACAATCAGCAAATTAAACAAATAGGCCTACTTTAGATAAAAATACATAGGGATATAGAAAAATACAATTTGGTTAGATGGTATAAACGGCTTTCTGAGAGCGTTGGTTACCGACGGGAAGTAAGCAATTATAGAAATTCAAAACCCTTAGAAGAAATGTTATTTTAGAGCTTTGTGTAGAAATAAATACGTAGTTATATACACATTTGAATTATAGTTCATAACATATTCCCCTCACCCGATAAAAAATGCAAAATGCCCTCATTTTAAATGTTAAGTAATAAGATGGCTCGGTATTTAGGTATGCACAATATATTCCATTTGCTCGATAGTGTACCATTATTGCGATATATCACTTCGGCATTATTTATAAATATACAAAAGCAAACCATGTTTGGGGGACATAAATATTCCCATTCCTAACGTAGATTAATTATCGTATAATCACCCATATTGAAAGGACCGTTCCCGAGAACAACTAGCAAACTTCAAATGGAATCTACAGCTTGCCGACACTTCCGCAGTATTCGGATAGTGTACTTATTTCAATTATCATTATTATTATTAGTTGCGGTAAAAATAGATCCGCCATACGACATGACTCCTCTTTAAATAATTACAAATTATCGAGTCTAACTGTCTTGTACTGGAAATGCAATTCATACCAACCGTATTTAAGGCTCATCAAAATATTAACTGGGGCTTTTATAAAATTATTAAAACGGGAATATTTCGGGTATATGCTGAACTAAAATCACTATCAACAGAATATCATAATTTCATTTTAAATTCTCATAAGTCCATACCAGTATTTATCAACATTAAATATAATTCAATGGCAATACCGGATGCAATATACGTGTGGTATCACATGTTTGCAAATGGTAATTATTAACCAACATTATCATACTAAAAATATAACAATGGATTTTTACCACAAATTTTTCTCCTAACAACCAATATATTTTATTTTACAACGTTACAAATAACGGTAAATTCAACAACCTGTTGCTAAGATTAATATTACATAATATTAAATATTCTCTAGTCAACATTAAATATTCAATGGACTCTTTTACGGAATACAAATATTAACATAATATTGAGTGCCATAATTTTACAGTTTTTTTATATATTTTCTTTTTCCTAAACTATTGTTACATAAAAATATTAATAATATTAGAGAATATTTATCAATCAAATATCGTATTGAGAAACTATGAAAATTTCGTAATCAATGAAAATCCATCCTATTTATTTATTACAATACATTAATAATTTCAATTGATTCAAATCTGTAGGCGAGGTGAAAACTCACAACTAATAATTTAATTAGTTTTATGATTTTAATTATTCGATTTTGTGCCATTTTGTGAGAAACTCTTTCCATACAGTTCGAACTGAAAATTTTATAATATTTTATGATTTAAACATGACATATGTTATACAGATAAATAGTTTCGGAATCTGAAATTTTCCATCAATTTTCCACATGTTCAAATTCTACTTTAGTATGAGTTGTTTATTTTATTGGGCAAATTATCGCGGTAAAACAGGGCGTGGTAAAATTAACGTGACTGGTAAATCATTTTACAGTAAGTCACATGCGTTATTTCCCTACCTAAGACTTTATGATCATAAGCATTAACTTGTCAACTCTTAGGAAAACCATTGGATAATTGCCAAGGATAATTACATCCTCTATGGTATAACAAGAAGCGATCAATAATTATTTTAATTATTTACAATTTAACGCAGAGTTATCATACGGTCTTTACACTTTTGGTAAATTTGGAACCGATATATGTAACAATTATTTAATTACAAACCCTTTTCATTCTTTGAATTCGATTATTAATCATTTGCCCAAATATAAACTTTCATACGATATTAGAAAATGCAGAACAGAAAATCAGTCAATGTTTACCAAATAAAGATTCCTAAATTAACAACATGAAAATAAATAGATAAATAAATAAAGATAAAAGACATGATAAAATAATGGATATGAAATAAATAGTTACAAAAAAAAATCAAAATAACGCACAGATGACAATACATTAAATGTGAGTAATATACCAAAATTATTTATAATGAATTCTCAAATTTATTCTATTGTAAATAAGATATTTCAGATAAAATGATCATATTCCTAAAAATGTTAGTTAATATGTATTTCAATCAATTTCGAAATAACAGTATCAGTAATTAGATTTCGCGTAATCTATTAAAGATATCGAAAAAATCGAGTTAGAAAGAAAACTTCAACTAATGGCCATGTCCTAATCAATTAAAATAATTATCTATGATGCGCATCTAAGGTAATCTAAAATAAAATTCCTATTTAAATTGTTCTTTAATCCTAATGATTTTCATACTTTTTCTATTTTTTTTTTCGAAGTTCACTTCACATTATTAGGTACCCGTACCAATGGTTCTTGTGGTTCTTCATGGTGTTGGAACTCTTAACTGTGAACCACACAGTTTTGAACAGGGCCAGCAACCACATGGTGAGAGGGAACACAGCACTCTAAGAAGCCTGTGGTAGAACCAGCACAGACGCCAGATGTCTGCCTTTCAATAAGATGAAGCCTGATTTGGGACATCTCGCATGGAGCTCGGGTGTAGACTGAGGAAAACGACGAAGCAGAGTGGGAAACACAGAACTCTCCAATGCGTAAATGGGGACACCATATATTGGGAAACCAAGGATGGGGAAAATATAGATGGATGCCCAACTACTTAGCAATGAAGTAAAGGAGTGATGGTAAATGAACGATGAGATGAGAAATGAAATCGAGAAACTGATTTCAATAAACTGATGTTGAAGAGCCGTGAAATTGAATTTCCAGAAATGTGAAGTTGAGTTCACGAAACACAATTTCGAAGAATTGTCACATTTTCGTCCAGCAGATTTCAGTGCATTGAATCACTAACGATGAGGTAGAAAACGAAGACTGTTGTTACTGACGTCACAATTTTCGAAAAATGACGCGCTAGTGAACAACAGAGTGTTGTCATGACGTCACAAGATGCGAGGGAAATCACACTTTTGAAAAGACGCACTTGGGGAAAACAAAGAGTCTGTTGTCTCTGACGTCGAATATCGAAACACTTTCTGTTGATAGCACATGCGATGACTGAATAATCAAATCACAGTGAAGAAAATGTAGAAGTCAATTCCCACTTCATAAGTGTAGAATTCATTCCGTACAATTATCAATCTCATGGGGAAATAATTCACTCTGGGTACTGGTAGGTTAGTCAGTCACTCACTCACTCACTGGACATGCCATTGCTATGGTAAGGTGGTCGAGGGGAAACAAGGTACTATCCACAGATGTACAATAGTTCTATGTACTATCGGGCAGACGTAGACACTCGAAGTATATTTATAAGAACAAAATATCGCTTCAAAGTTAAATCGAATCAGAGTGAAGAAAGTGAAGAGTGAAGGCAGCAACCACTGTGAAACTGTAGAGTTAGCTACAATTATCATTGATTCACTATGTCATTCTTACAGTGATTCAGTCACACCAGGTTGTGTTAGGTTACACACTTCCTCACTGCGTCATTCGTATTGGTAGCGTGGTACAGTCGGCCAGAGTACTATCGGTTGAAGCGTGGGTACCCGAAATGTATAATGTATTAATCACAAAATATCATTTCTAGGTAAATTCGTATCCTCAGCGCTTGCCACCAAATGTTATGCTCACTTCTTGGGTTTGAGAATTGACACTAGACTTTCAAATTTTAATGGGAATATATGTGAATTTATCCCTTCAGAACTAATTGTTTATTCATAATTCTTTATTTCCATAATTTAGTAACTGATCTAATTAATGTCCATCAATTACACAGGAAATGAAAGCGTATAAATGACCGGTTCAATTTTATTATAGGCACAAATATAAAAATACACAGTTTGGCAAATATGGTTATGAGAATGATCGGAATAGAGGGTAGAACAGTATATGATTATGTCCTACCTCAGCTAGTGTCACACCAATTCTGCCTATAAGAACAAGTGTTTAGGCAGTAGAGACTTAAACTTAGGCCTATGAGGGTACAATCAGCAAATTAAACAAATAGGCCTACTTTAGATAAAAATACATAGGGATATAGAAAAATACAATTTGGTTAGATGGTATAAACGGCTTTCTGAGAGCGTTGGTTACCGACGGGAAGTAAGCAATTATAGAAATTCAAAACCCTTAGAAGAAATGTTATTTTAGAGCTTTGTGTAGAAATAAATACGTAGTTATATACACATTTGAATTATAGTTCATAACACACAGCTATTTAAAAAGTCACACAGCTATTTGAATAGTCACACAGCTATTTGAATAGTCACACAGCTATTTGAATAGTCACACAGCTATTTGAATAGTCACACAGCTATTTTAACTAGTCACACAGCTATTTGAATAGTCACACAGCTATTTGAATAGTCACACAGCTATTTTAACTAGTCACACAGCTATTTGAATAGTCACACAGCTATTTGAATAGTCACACAGCTATTTTGACTAGTCACACAGCTATTTGAATAGTCACACAGCTATTTGAATAGTCACGAGCTATTCAAAATGTAGTTAAATAATAACAGTACAACATCTGTCTAAAATCAACATGCTTATTTTATTGACTTAATAAATAAAAGTAAAAATGATATATCATACGGAACTGCATTGTTATCCGACTTTTTCAATAAAGGTAATTATAACTTAATTGAAAATATTTTATTATAAGATAATATAGAAGAACATTTTCTTCAGTTATTAACAATGTTTTATTGTATTTAAAAGAAGTAAAATCTCAAATATACCAATTAATCCCTTTGGCAAGATTATCAGCATATTATGTATAAATAGAGTGATTGTACTTGTATTTTGCTGTAATTTTACTTTACATTATTACATATCGTATGTTAAAATGATGACCAATATCAAGTAGCTCCGTCAAACTGACGGTTTTTTTATTGGTATTAATATTATTATGTTATCTTTTTTTGCAAGAATAATATTTAGCATTAAAAGAGACATTGAGGTGTAAATGTCCTTAGTAAGGCTGAGAGTAAGGACATTGAGGTGTAAATGTCCTTAGTAAGGCTGAGAGTAAGGACATTGAGGTGTAAATGTCCTCAGTAAAGATGAGGCTGAGGACATTGAGGTGTAAATGTCCTTAGTAAAGATGACACTAAGGACATTGAGGTGTAAATGTCCTTAGTAAAGATGAGACTGAGGACATATAGGTGTAAATGTCCTTAGTAAAGATGAGACTGAGGACATTGAGGTTTAAATGTCCTTAGTAAAGATGAGACTAAGGACATTGAGGTGTAAATGTCCTTAGTGAAGATGAGACTAAGGACATTGAGGTTTAAATGTCCTTAGTAAAGATGAGACTAAGGACATTGAGGTGTAAATGTCCTTAGTGAAGATAAGACTAAGGACTTTGAGGTGTAAATGTCCTTAGTGAAGATGAGACTAAGGACATTGAGGTGTAAATGTCCTTAGTGAAGATGAGACCAAGGACATTGAGGTGTAAATGTCCTTAGTGAAGATAAGACTAAGGACATTGAGGTGTAAATGTCCTTAGTGAAGATGAGACTAAGGACATTGAGGTGTAAATGTCCTTAGTGAAGATGAGACTAAGGACATTGAGGTGTAAATGTCCTTAGTGAAGATAAGACTAAGGACATTGAGGTGTAAATGTCCTTAGTGAAGATAAGACTAAGGACATTGAGGTGTAAATGTCCTTAGTAAGGATGAGAGTAAGGATATTTACAGTTCTCCTCATTTGTCCATAAAATTAATTGCAAACAATCATCCTGAATTTATAGAGGAAAATGAAGCGTAATTTGTTTTATTACAAGGTCTTAGTGGTAGAAAAGAGCCACTAAGAGTGCTAGTTTCTATTAACCAGTTGATGTTAGACATCAATGAAGTAACCTTAGTGCTATTTCTACTTTCTTTGGTAAGTAAAGAGCAGGTACTCAATAGAATAAGAGCAATAGAATAACCAGCATGAAACCAATTACCGTGAATAATTAAAGCTATACTGCTAGTCCTGACTCCAGTAGAAACATTGCATTGTACCATTTGAATCACTTAGCACCACTAAATGTAGCTAATGGCTTGACTTTCTGAATGTGGGGAGGTTTTTCTTGGGTAAAATAATAGTAGTTTTTTATAATGTTCTAAACTTCTGTCAATATTATGTTTAACTAATCCATTATATGCAATGTGAGTGAAAATACAATATTAGAAAAAGAGATAAGAAGCATTGTAAATCTTTTAGAGACAAGATAGGAAATTTGTTTATGTATAATTATAGATGAATTAAATATGAATGTTATTTATTTTTTCTAGCTGCATGAGTGAGTGCATCTCTTCTAAAGGAAATGTCCTCTTGTTTCAAAGTACACCATTGCTCTTAATTTATTGTTTTGTTTTCATCTCCATCAGTGTCCGTTATTTTCCAGATCTGAAAGTGTGACATCTAAATCAGAACTTTTGTCATTTCTCCCCAAGTTTTGAGGTTCATCTTCTGCTCAAAAGAACAGAAAATTGACGTCTTTAAACACACAAAAAATCATAGCAACGGAGGTAATTAGAATCCAATTATCCATAAAAGACGATAATTTAAGATGAAAATTGATCTTCTAATATAATATTTCATGATATCTAATAGTACATACATACTATATAGATATCTATATCTATAGATATAGATATAGATCTAATAGTACATACATACTATATAGATACTACATATATAGATATACTATCGGCAGTGTCAAATGATCAATACAACATTGGTGTCTGGTTTCATGATTTATGACTGTGGAATATTCGTCCAATTGAGATATAACAATTCAGATTATATTACAATTCAGATTATATTACAGTTCAATGACATCCTAAATGTAATCTATCTAAATAAAGTATCGTCATAGCTTCACCTACTCTACTATCGACATATTGTTGCTAAAAAGATGATTTCAATTCTTGAGCTTTTGAATGGTTTCAAACATACTGTTTTTAGAAATTCCTGATATATTCATATTATTAGCAATATTTAATATTTGTTCATTTCTTTCCGTTTATTAACTTTTTTGATCATGAAATTCAAATTTCAAAAAAATTAATATTGTTGATTTCTTTTAGTTTTTAGCTCCATTAGATTCTGCAGTTTTGTAATAAACCTCTACAGTTTCTATTGTTTTTAGTCTTTGAATTAAAGAAAATAGGTTTGTTAAAAGAATGATTTAATTATTATATTTTCTTTATGTAAATATGGTACACGTAAATTACTTTTATTAGTATATTTCAGTATTCAACCGAACTAATTATATTGTAATTAAAATTATGTCTGCCTCTTTTAATTACAATAATTATGTATATCTAGAATACTTTATTTTTATAAAAGGGAGCTGTCATTTTCATAGATGCATAAAAAAACTCATTGCAGTATAATATATTAAGATATTTTTTAATGACTATTTATAAGGTAACAAAAGGTTTACTCTGTAAGCTGAAATATATACACTATTATACAGGGTTAAATTAAATCACACAAATCCAAAATACAGTATGGGCCACAAAAATGTGTCCTCTTTTTCAAATACTTGTAAATCGTTAGCCAATGGACGAACAATCTGTACCTTGGTCTCTTTTTCTCCACCTCTTATTGTACTATTAACAGGTAAAAACATTTTTGAACTGATGGACATAGTTTAAGAACAGGTAAGCAAAGAGTGAGGGTGATTATTTTTGTCATTGCGGAAATGTTATTCTTAGAGCTAACTCTGTGATTTTACTTACTAAAAGGCAGTGAATAAAAGGAAAAAAAAATTATAATGGTAGACATTTTAATACAGGGTGCTTACACTTCTTCCCTGTAAACTAATTGGAAATAGAACAACTTCAGTGACTTTTGATCTCATTGAAATTTTCACTCTGAATATTCGTTCTTCACTTGTTCATTGCATGGTTAAGGCCCACTTCACACTTGCATTCATAACATCGCGGAAAAAAAGCTCTTCTTAAAATGTGTTCACACATGCGTTTTTCATCACTGTAGTAAAAGTTATATGTGTTACTTTTTTCCATCAGCGATAAAAAAAACGCAAGTGTAAACACATTTCAAGAAGAGCTTTTTTTTCCGCGATGTTATGAATGCAAGTGTGAAGTGGGCCTTAACCATGCAATGAACAAGCGAAAAACGAATATTCATAGTGAAAAACTTCAATGAGATTAAAATGTCACTGAAGTTGTTCTATTTCCAAATAGTTTCCAAGGAAGAAATGTAAGCACCCTGTATTAAAATGTCTATTTTTCCTTTTATTCACTGCCTTTTAATAAGTAAAATCACAGAGTTAGCTCTAAGAATAACCTTTGCGCAATGACAAAAAAAAGTCACCCTCACTCTTTCTTACCTGTTCTTAAACTATGTCCATCAGTTCAAAAATGTTTTTTACCTGTTAATGGTACAATAAGAGGCGAAAAAAAGAGACCAAGATACAGTTTGTTCGTCCATTGGCTAACGATTTACAAGTATTTTAAAAAGAGCATTTTTGTGGCCCATACTGTATAATGAAGAAAAAGATGGGTATAATTTATAACTGAACTGTAAGTTTTAATAAGTAGGTTTAATTTGATTGGGATATGCGATTGTATTTATTATTTATAATTAACGTTTGTAATTCCCTATAATGAAAAACAATAATAAAAATAACATAAGATTGTTCAATTTACATATACATAATTAACAAATTGGTATTTTCTACAATCTACGTGTTGCTAATAAATTGTTATCTTCTTCAGTTTCTTGTGAATATTTTCAGCTAAAATAATCAGTCTTGTGAAGATTTTATCGATGGGGACTGGGAGAACGGTAATAAATTATCGACAAACTTTGAGTTTTTCTCTCCCGATAAAGTGTGTTTTAAATCTACATCTCCACACCTCATCAAGTTGAGTGTTAGGAGTGTGATATAGAGTGTGATGTAGAGTGTGGGTGTAACCTGAAGTTGCAAGGGGGTTGTTACGGCAACTTTCATCTCTTCTCCTTATTTTCATTAGATGAACGAGATTTGGTTAAAAGATTTTATTTTTTTGCGTGAAGAAAACTAGTGAGTAATACTCATGATATGTGTTATATGTAGCAATGAGACGATTACACATCACATCATTTCCCCATTGTACAACTTCTAACTAATATCATGGGTATATTTTTCCCATTATACAAATTCTAACTAATATCATGGGTATATTTTCCCCATTGTATAACTTCTAACTAATATCATGGGTATATTTTCCCCATTGTACAACTTCTAACTAATATCATGGGTATATTTTCCACATTTTATAATATTCATACTATTTAAAAGATGAACTTAATGAGCAAAAAATTATATATTTGAAGAGTATTTCAGTCACAATTTCACATATTAATTTCCATCAGATATGGAACAAAATATTGGAATTGATGTCCTGATGTAATTAAATAAAGAAGTTTTGAGTATATTTATCGAGAAGCTGCCTGATATTTCAAATGAATTTACTGTTTGGTAATAATAGTTTTCATAATCAGTTTTAAAGTTAGTGCGTTATTATGAACTAGTTTACTCCAGTCTGAGTGTGACACTGACATCTCAAACGGGTAAGTTATTAGTGGTAAGATATTCATGGGGAGATGTGGAGAGTTTGAGACGGGATGAAAATGGAAAATAAATGAATATGATAAACAGCTCATAAAATAACTAAATTAGTATCACTGTACATCATCAGTACACAGGAGGGTTGATTTCACCTACAGGTTTTCTCAAGTATTAGTAATAATAGTAATATTATATATTTTCATATGTAATATAGTATAATAATGTATATCTATATAATTCTCGCATGTTTTCCCTATTTCCCTTTGGCAGAAAATATGCAAATGTCCTCTGATAAAATTATCTCCAGTAGAACCGCCATGACAGTTAAAGGGAGAATTGCAGCAACTCTTCATTTTCCTCATCACCAAAGTGCACTAAAATACGAGAAAAAATTACGACTGAGAGCGGTAAAACTGCCGTAACATTTGGTAATGGGGAAAATTATCGCCACTTTGATGGGAAGTCTAAGATTATTTTGATATGAATTGAGTAAATTCTGTGCAATTCTGTTAGTGAAATAGGTAAAGTTCTCGAATTTAAATCCGATATTCAATGTTCACTCGAATAATATATTCGTTGTAGCTAAAAGTTATGTAAGTATATTCATTTATTCGTTCAATAAATCCTATATCTGCGTATCCATTCCATTAATTTTTTCATTAATTTTTTTTAGTTATTGCTTCTGAATTACATTCTTATAAGATAGTGACCTACAAATATAGTTGCTATTTATTTACCTGTCGAAATGATAGGTAATGATCTAAAACTGATGATTAGAAAATTCGATCAAGAGTCAACACATCTTAGGATGGAGCAATGCACAAAAAGGGACTCGAAAAAGCTCATATAAATTAGTTTGTACAAATGTCTACTTATATTGACATGCTCATTATGCAGTGATTTGACACCAATAGTCTGTGAATAAATTTACCACTAGCTCTGTAATAATTCAACAAATTAAAAGTACGATCTATTTACAGGTAGAAATACCATACGCAAAAACACACATCATCACGCTATTTAGTAGAACATGATTAGAAGAAGTATTAAAAATAGGGTGTTGATAAACTTTGAAAATCTGACACCCGCAACTAGTTGATTAGGCGTAATATTTTACCAGTTGAAAATTGTGTTCACTAACAAACAAACGAAGACGCTTGACAGAGGAGAGTTTCTTAATTAGCTCAGTGGAAGAACAAATCTAATTCATTCTGAACGTGCTTACAATATCTGGAGTCATTAAAGGAAACTTGAGTTGTACAATTTAGAAGTTAAACAGTAATTCATTGACAACTAAAACAGTTAAAAGTTAAACAGAGCCATGGCTAGAAAAACAGATGAGGTAGAGATGCTGTTGTTAAGGCTTCTAACAGTAACTTGCATGAGATGGTCAGCAACAGGTGAACAACAGAGAGATTGTCAACAACAGGTGAACAACAGTGAGAGGGTGACGCCTCTTAGGTTATAAATCAAAAAGTAACCACCACTAAGAATGTAGTCTTAAAAATATTGTTCTCTACGGATAAGTTTTAATATAATGTTCTTAAGGTTAATAACTCATTGATTGGCTATGGATATTGACCAATAAGTGCGTAAGAGTGCGCGCCGCCCTGAACCCCCTTGTCAAGTCATTAAACAATCGTTAAGTTTGCAATGAATCAAAATAGCGGATACAACAAACTACATTACTACCATCTATGTTCAGAGTTTCAAAGTTCTAATTATTTGAAATTTATTTTATTTCAACTCATAACTTCAATAGTGGACAATATATAAGGGTAGGACAAAACAAGTTATCTAAATCTTTAATTCCATAAAAATTACAAAACGCACATTATTGAAATCTTGCACACATATTTATATAGAGCTCATATGTATTCATAGGAAATTTCAAAGCATTTGGACAAATATTCTAGGAATAGTTCCATATAAAAATAATAAAACCAGAGCAAAAAATTTAGTGTTTGAAGTGAAATATAGAACTATTGCTAGAATATTTGTCCAAATGCTTTGAAATTTCCTACGAATACATTAAAGCTCTATATGAAAATACGTGCAAAATTTCAATAATGTGTGTTGTTTACTTTTTATGAAATTGAAAATTTAGATAACTTATTTTTGCCTACCCTTATATTTTGTCCACTACTGTATAGGAGGAGCTGAAAGGGGGCGGAAGAGTAACGGTTTAGTGCTCCGCCCACTGTTGGCTTCTTCTCCTAGCCGACCAAACAGAAAAGAGTTATCCTTAAAAACATTATCCGTATGAACATTATGTTTGCAGAACTGCATCGATAGAAACTTGTGTGGTAGAGACAACATCTCAAAAACAATATGTGCTAGTCAGCAAAAGGTGAACAATAATTAGATAGTCATCAACTGGTAAACAACAGTGTTTGATAACTAACAGAACAGCTGATAGAATTTACCTGTTCACAACAGGAAAAAACTGGAGGGATAACAACACAAATTAGAAAGAGAAAAGTTATGAACAAATACTCTATATACACTAAAAAATACATATAAAAGACTTTATATTTAATGTACCCATAGATACACTAAGTAGTTATATACATATATATATACACACTATGGTATATCAAATTTCAGGGTTTTATTTCGTGAAGAACTGTGACTGAAATTATAATAAATTATCGTAATATCTTCAGTGTTAAAATACAAAGTTAAACATAATAAACATGTCGATAATAATTTTAAAAGGGAAGAACGCTTATTTCTATAAAAGAGAACATTGAAGAATCTGTTAATTTGCTCATTGAAATTCATTAAATTAGAAATGTCTATCGTAACTGCTATTGAACATCACATGTCATCTAAATTAATGTTCAAAGAGATAAGTAATTCTAATGGTAAATACAATGGAAGATAACTTGTCCCTTGGCTATTTCGTTACTAAATAAGACTATCAGATCCAAGACAACCACAGTCTTTTGTTCTCTAATTTATGCGCTGTGAAGTCATTGTTCTTTGGCCTTAAAGTACAATAGACCCTTAAATCTCTGGGAGATATAGTCTTGCAGTTTGACGGAGAGTGCGACCAACATGAGCTACAGCGACCGCTATGAGCCAAAGCGATCACCATCAGCGATTGCGACAACAAGAATCGAGAGTAGAGACCACCATGAGCTACAGCGACCACCATGAGCTACAGCGAATACCATGAGCTACAGCGAATACCATGAGCTACAGCGAATACCATGAGCTACAGCGACCACCATGAGCTACAGCGAATACCATGAGCTACAGCGAATACCATGAGCTACAGCGAATACCATGAGCTACAGCGACCACCATGAGCTACAGCGAATACCATGAGCTACAGCGAATACCATGAGCTACAGCGAATACCATGAGCTACAGCGACCACCATGAGCTACAGCGAATACCATGAGCTACAGCGAATACCATGAGCTACAGCGAATACCATGAGCTACAGCGACCACCATGAGCTACAGCGAATACCATGAGCTACAGCGAATACCATGAGCTACAGCGAATACCATGAGCTACAGCGAATACCATGAGCTACAGCGACCACCATGAGCTACAGCGAATACCATGAGCTACAGCGAATACCATGAGCTACAGCGAATACCATGAGCTACAGCGACCACCATGAGCTACAGCGAATACCATGAGCTACAGCGAATACCATGAGCTACAGCGAATACCATGAGCTACAGCGAATACCATGAGCTACAGCGAATACCATGAGCTACAGCGAATACCATGAGCTACAGCGAATACCATGAGCTACAGCGAATACCATGAGCTACAGCGACCACCATGAGCTACAGCGAATACCATGAGCTACAGCGACCACCATGAGCTACAGCGAATACCATGAGCTACAGCGAATACCATGAGCTACAGCGAATACCATGAGCTACAGCGAATACCATGAGCTATAGCGAATACCATGAGCAATAGTGACCACCATGAGCTCACAAGAATCGAGACTAGAGTGAATTTGCTTGAATGAGAAATTAGAAATGGACTGCATCAATAAATTGCAGGAAGAATATTTACTGTAAAAGACAATCATTTTTCGACAGGATTTACTTGCCCATCGGTGTAATTCTCAATGGCATTACTATTGTTTATAAGCCATCACGATAACGTTTATAGTTTTTTAATTGTGAAATATTATAGTTTCGGAAATTATGGTCAAAAATAACTGTTGAAAGACGATAGACTATATAAGCGTTATATATCCATGCTGAATTACGATTTGATCTTCATGGTGTCATTTTAGATGATCTTTTTTATCATCGACTGCAATTCTCCATTCTAGAGGTACTTTAACACTCCTGAGAAATATTCAGTTCACTGAATTCATTCTCAGGAAGAAGAAGATTTACTGAACAATAATAATTGCACTCTGCAGCAAATTAAAGAAAGGAGAGAAAAGCAAGTCAGAAAGTGCGGATGAAAATAGTGAAGTAATGTTGCTTTGCACTCAGGTTCTATCACTAATAGCCCCCCGGGGTGTTAAACCCCTAAAATATTGCTGTGTTTTTAACAGAATTATTGGCACAAATGCTTTTAATGAACTGGAATTTATTGAAAGATACTAATAAAATTGCAGTGAATTACTACCTACAATTTACCATGTCATGAATTATGATTATTATATTTATTTCAATATTATTATTACTGCCTTCCTGTTCTACTTCTAAGTATCTTTTATATCATTTAAAACAATAATTTCCATTTTATTTCTTCCTGTAGTTTCTTTCTGAAGGAAATGAGTAAATTTACAGTGTTTTTCAATTAATGAAGTGACTTCATATGTCGCATTAAATGGCTGGTTGTAATGAAAGGAGAAAAATTCACACTTCCACGAAGGACATTTGGTCGAAATACTTCTATTTAAATGACAGTTATTTAATGAAATCAGAGTCATTCTGAGAATTATGTTACTTCTGTCTTATCACAATAACAGCATTATTGCTCTAGAAGCTAATTTTAAAAGAAATATTGTAATAGTAATATGTATATGTTACAAAAAAAGGGATCGGAGCAACTCAAAATATCACCAATTAATCTGCAATTTTGCATGTAGTGTTATTTCATATCGTGCCAACTAATTTTACTTAATAATGCGAAAACTCAGAAATATCGAGAAATAGCCTGGAAATTGGCATGCAATGTTCTTGTATAACGTATCAACTTATTATAACTATTCCATATGCTCCTAACCCCTATTTTTAGCCTACCCTAATGGATAGTATTGGATGCACATTATGTACTTCTGAAAAATATAATTTTCCTTTATATACATGTATTAACTTCTATTTCATGGAAATGAAAAGTAAAAATTAAATTAAACGGTGAGAGCAGTTCGTAAGAAGATACTTATTAAATAAAGGCTTTCGTCTAAATATCCATTCGTCCAATTATTGTATTTCGACCAATTATTTTACTTTTGGATTTGCATTCAGACTGTGAACAACTTCATCACTGTTTGCCAAATCCCTGTACTACAACTTTAAGTTGTAACCGCCCTCTACAATCTACTTGATGAAGTCTGTAGATTTAAAACACACTTTATCGGGAGAGAAAAACTCAAAGTTTGTCGATAATTTATTACTGTTCTCCCAGTCCCCATCGATAAAATCTTCACAAGACTGATTAGTTTAGCTGAAAATATTCACAAGAAACTGAAGAAGATAACAATTTATTAGCTATGTAGAAGATATCAATTATTTATATTGATAGAGAAATAATAAAGAAATAAATTAGAAAATACGCTAAACAATTTGAACCAAATAAAATAGAGTACAATAACATATATTAATTTGTACAGCTTTGTTTCATTAATATTCAGCAGAGGGAAGCCATTGTTCATAAAAATCTGAAGGTTTAAATCATTCGAAACGTTTCTAAATAAATATGTAGATGAAATCCTACCAATTCCATGTAATAGAAGAGACGAACAAATCCCCTTTATATTACAGTGTATTTATTTGCTGGAATTCATTTTTATTTAGGGACATTCGAGTTAATTATTAATATTTAATTTTAGTTCATAATCTCTTAGGGCAAAATTATCTTTCACAATTTAGTGTTTCACTGCTCACTATTCACACTGGAATTGGTGATTATTAGCCTATCATTCCGGGTCAGTCTGGGAATTGGTAATTATTAGCCTATCATTCCGGGTCAGTCTGGGAATTTGCAATTATTAGCCTATCATTCCGGGTCAGTCTGGGAATTGGTAATTATTAGCCTATCATTCCGGGTCAGTCTGGGAATTGGTAATTATTAGCCTATCATTCCGGGTCAGTCTGGGAATTGGTAATTATTAGCCTATCATTCCGGGTCAGTCTGGGAATTGGTAATTATTAGCCTATCATTCCGGGTCAGTCTGGGAATTGGTAATTATTAGCCTATCATTCCGAGTCAGTCTGGGAATTGGTAATTATTAGCCTATCATTCCGGGTCAGTCTGGGAATTGGTAATTATTAGCCTATCATTCCGGGTCAGTCTGGGAATTGGTAATTATTAGCCTATCATTCCGGGTCAGTCTGGGAATTGGTAATTATTAACCTATCATTCCAGGTCAGTCTGGGAATTGACGATAATTTGATCGTTCATAGTGGAGCTCTACGATGTTATAATTAAATAAATAAACAAGAAATATTTGTTTCAAAAATATCCTAAATTGTTGATGTTGTAATATACTAGAAATGAGTGTCTATAAAATACTCTCATAGTTTTAATAATAAATCTGGAATATATTTAGTAGTTGAAGAGTTTAAATTGTACGTTATTCAATAACGATGTTACATGACAAAATATGTTAAAGTCATAAAAGAAAATTATCATGTATAATAGAAATGTACCTTTTCTATTTTTGAATATAACTAATTTCTTTAAAAGTTAATAATCTATGTGCAACCATTTATTGAATATTGTTTGATAATTTAATATAATTTATTATTTGTGTTTAGTTTTTTACTGGTTTAAAATGTTTATCTATAATGCCGATACAATAATAGTCAAAATAGATGCATTGGCCTCTATACTGCATTGATAAATATCTCTATAATATAATACGCTACATCTGTCTGTGTGTATGTATGTATGTATGTATGTGTGTTACTTGGAGCAATATTACTCACAAACGGTTAGACCTAGAGACATGAAAATTTACAACTTTTCAGAAAGTCGTGTCGAATTTAACATGTTAAAAGGATTTTTCGAAATTCAAACGGGTTTTTGAATTATTAACACTTGATTTATAATGGGATACATAGGAATTAATTCGACATACTTTCCAGGATATTTTCAGAGACTATCCAACAGAATGGGCTGAAATTTTCTGGAAACCTCCGGCCTATGGTCCTACTGAACGCTATTGTTTTGTTTTACGAAATTCGAACGGGTTTTTGAATTATTCGAATTTTAAGTTTTAATGGAATACATAGGGATATAATTCAAATCGCTAAATACATGGTAACATACGAAATAAATAAAAAAATAAAATTTACAATAATTGAATCGAAAAAATATCTACAATATGTAAAATTGGTCTAAAAAATGACTGCGTTAACCCTTTTTCGAAATTCGAATTATTTTTCAAGATAGGACGAAAATTAGAAAATGAAAAAAAATTCTACGCTGGTTATCATTTTTCCTCACGAAAATAAATGACATATTTTGCACGATTGAAAATATTATAATTAATTTTAATATTGATATTGACGGGTTGGAATATGAATAAATATTCGAAATAAATTATATTCAAAATATTTATAATCAATTGGGAACGAATTTTAGTTATTTTACATAATTATATTAATTTATTTAATAAATTGAATATCAGCTGCTACCTAGGTATATATGTGAATTTTATTTCTTCTATTTCAAGCATTGAACTGATCGATGTAGCTATTTGTTTTAATTTTTCATAATGTGATTATTTGAATAATGTTTATAACTTGTAGTTACTTATACAGCTATCTTATATAATAATTTATGATCTATACGACAGTATTCTACACAAATTGATGACGTCACGGGGCGGAAAATTATTCTTTACTGGTACCTAATTCTTATGAAATGTAATGGAAAACGGGATGTGTAATGTGTATGAACAAACACGATAAAAAATGTACTTAAATATTAGAAAAAAATATATGCAGTAATATATGCACGTTACCGTGCAATTTGCACGGGTACCCACTAGTTCAATATATATATTGGCATCTTCAAAACAAGTTATTTGAAACAAAAGTTTGTTTATCTTTTTAAGAAGTTCTTCAGAATCTGTTTAGTCCTCTTGAGATTGAAGTGAAAAACCATCAGAAGAGTTTAAGAGTTCGGAAACTATGACTTCATTTCAATGAATTGATAATATACACAATTGTTATTATAATGGAGATATATAATTAATTTATTTATTATTCATTCCTTCAATTTGAATGAATTTATTAACTATGCCAGTTTTATATTCTAATCTAATCATTCATTGAAAAAAGTGGAATATTTAACCATTACAATTCATTTTGTTAAATTCTAATGATACAGAATAAATTCTAGAATTCCATCAATAAAATCTAAGGCATTTTACTCTAAAAAAAGTTCCTTTGTTGTTATTTACTCGAAATTAATAATAGAAACCAGACAAAAAGTTATTCCAATTTTATTCTTTTTCTCATGTTAATCTGGGTAGCAAACTTAATGTAAATCCTTATGTTAAAAAAATGATCTTAATGAACACGTTTTTAAGATTATAAGTAACTTGTTTTACTATTGGAATATTAATGCTGTCATAATATTTTAACTTTGGTGTTGGTAAATTACAAAACATTCTAAGAAGCAATGTCTTTGGATCAGTAGACACTATGACTAGCATTGCTAATTTTGATTGTTCAGTATTTATTCATTAAATTATCGTCAAGTAATTGAGGTGCAAAAGGAAGAGGTTCAATGAATTATTCAATAATTGGTTTAACGCATTATTTACATACAGTGTGTTCAGAAAGATTTTTCCATATGCTATATTTTATCCATTATAAGTCTGACTGAGTAGTTTAAGCTCGACAAACCGAATTCATTCAATATAATAACACTATTTCCATTAATTTTGGGCAAATAAAATTTTGCCCAGTACATTAATATGATAAAAGCTATTAACTGACAAAAAATCATATGATTCGAGCCGCTGATTTCCTAAATATTATTGTGTAAAGAATACTCTCAAATTTTGTCAATCCAATTAGGGTTAATACATTATTTAGGTCTTTATTGTATTGAGCGGTTACAAGTGTATTTTCTGTAAATAAAACTGTTTCTATTAATTATATGCATACGAATATCCTCTCACAGCAACTTATTAGGCAGCAACGTACCGGTGCATTAGAGGGGGTCTAGCCACAAAAACTTATTAACAAAATAGTGAGCCTATTAGTATATCTTCTATAAAACTCAAATCATTAGCTAAATATGACTGGCAAATACCTTTCGAGAGAGGAACAGATCCGTATTTTCGCCTGTAAAACTGAAAACTTATCTAATGTTCAGTGAGGAGTAATTATGTAGAATGGGCACCCGTAGAGCACATACCTTCGCCACCGCTTATAAATGACCTTGACCATCCAATATTCCTTAAGTAATATATGACCTTGATCTTTGACCCGATCACTCCCAAAATCTAAGCAAATGGGCCCAGGATAATGACAAATCGTCCCACCAAATTTTGCGAAGGTAATAAGCGTCTTTGTGATGCAGCCATTGGCTTTCTGGAGAATAGTGTCCCAACCTGTACGGCCAAAGAAGACTTCTAAAACTTATTATAGTTTTCTCAGGTGATAGATAATAAAGAACCTTCATTTTTAGATTAGGAATTGACG